>PNEQ01125577.1:0-15986 GCA_003012365.1 Medauroidea extradentata | reverse complement strand
TACATTGATTGTTCGTTTCAGCAGATTAACGAAGCTACTTCGAGTGATATCGCATGTCCTGCGGTTCATCCACAATTGCCGAACTGCTGCTGCTGCTCGTCTATTCGGAAGTGTAAGCCCTGCAGAGTTGGACCAGGCATTGCTGTCCTTGGTGTGGCATGTTCAGGCTGTAGTCTTCAATAACGATTTGAAATCTCTCGGCAAGGCTCAACGCCCTTCGTCACAAATACGGAAACTCTCACAATTTATTGATGAAAAGGGGTTAATTAGGGTGGGTGGTCGTCTCCATCACTCAGAGTTGCCCTTCGAGCATAAGCACCCGGTGTTGCTTCCCAAAACCCACCCATTGACTGATCTCATCATACAGCACTATCACGAACTTAACCATCATCCGGGAATTCGCACCCTGCAAGGTATTCTTAGGGGAAAATTTTGGATTCTGTCAGACCGTCATGCCATTACCGGACGCCTTCGCAAGTGCTTGCGATGTTGGAAGGCGCGACCATCCCCATGCACTCCACAAATGGGCAATCTCCCGGCCATGCGAGTGCAGCAATAAAACCATTTGCTAGGACAGGTGTCGACTATGCTGGACCTTTTTTGACCAAATCGTGCAAAACCCGTAAGACTCCAGTCTTGAAGGCCTACTTATGTGTTTTTGTTTGTTGCACAACCAAGGCGGTGCATGTCGAATTGGCGTCCGACTTGTCAACAGATGGATTTCTGGCTGCCTACAAGCGCTTTATCGCTCGTAGAGGACGGTCGGTGGACATTTACAGTGACTGTGGGACCAATTTTGTTGGTGCTCATAATCGTTTGCTAGAGCTGCAAAGGTTGCTACAGTCACCCTCCTACAGATAAATTGTCGTCTCGTCCTTGGCACCCCTTGGAATCAAATGGCATTTCAATCTGCCTGCAGCACCCCATTTCGGAGGTCTGTGGGAAGCAGGGGTCAAGTCATTCAAGACACACTTGACTAGAGTAATAGGAGAGCAAGTCTTGACCTTTGAAGAGCTGTACACAGTGGTGGTGCAGGTGGAGGCAGTGTTGAACTCTCGGCCACTGTACCCTCTAAGCTCGGACCCAAATGACTTCGATGCCCTTAGCCCTGGGCATTTCCTCACGTTGGAGCCCCTTGTGGCCATGCCGGACCAGGACTTTCAGGAGGTGAAAATGAATAGACTGCAAAGGTGGCAGCTAGTGGAACGTCTTCACCAGGACTTCTGGTGACGCTTGCGACAAGATTACCTGCATACATTGCAACAACGATCTAAGTGGCAAGAACCCGGGTCAGGACTTCTACCCAACCAACTGGTCCTGATCAAGAATGATCGCTATCCACCCCTGCAATGGCACCTGGCGAGGGTGGTTGAGCTCCACAAGGGCAGTGATGGAGTTGCCCGTGTTGCTACAGTGCGCACTGTCCAAGGAACACTAAAACGTCCATTTGTAAAATTGTGCCCTCTACCCGACTGTTGAAATGATATTTCAAGGTGGGCGGGATGTTCGAACTTGTAAATAGTATTATTGTGTGTGTGTAGTCGGTGATGGTGTACATAATAAACAAATGTAGGGACAGGACCTACCAAACGTTGGCAACCCTACATGATGTGTGCAAGATTACCAGGTTGGCACGAACTGTGCCACTAACCAGTCTTCAAGATGGCAACGATGCGGTAGCATCGTGTCGAAGGTACGTAATCGTTTCGCATCGTAGCAATCGTAGTAGTTTGTTCAGTTTTTCTTGTGTCGTGTTATTGTACATGTGTCGACGTACAGTAGACATTTCTTAAGAATGAAATGACAGCCTAGTAGTATAAATATCCCTTATCGCCATTGTGGTTGGCATAGGGGCTAGAGAACTGGCTTCCCTCTAAGGCTATTCACGTTCGATTCCCAGCAGGGTTGGTCCCTGGATTTTCGCGTGTTGAAATCGTGCCAGACGATACCACTGGTCAGTGAGTTTTCTCTAGTATATCCAGTTTCCCCTGATCCATCATTCAGAGTTGTTCCATACTCAGGTCATGCCACCCCTCATCACTTGGTTTAAAGCTAAACAATGGTGATGGTTGCAAATACTCCGCAGAATGCTGTACTGTTATGCCATATTCTGAGTGTCTAGATATGGTCTCATCAAATGAGGCGAGAGGCTCTAGGTGTGCGCAACTTGGCATATCTCAGCGGGCCGGCGTGGCAGATGCCACAAACGGTACACATGCATGGCCGTTGTCTTAGTTGACAGTAATGCCAGTGTGGCGTTTTGACTGCTATTATTTTACAATCTGATATTAAAGGATTTCATATTTATATTTACGCTATACTAAATCGTCCCAGTGTTCTGTAATGTACCCAACTTTTCTAGGCCCAACTTATCAAAGAAATAATTCTTCTATTTACATGTATGACTGGCACCACTATGTGTCAATTTTGTTTTTGAGAAAAAATGTGAGGATGGTACATGGTTAAATAAGGTAGTTTCACAGACAAGTCAAACTTGTGTACTCTATAGCAATTTCTGAGCACTAATTATCTGGGAACACGTTCATTCTTCACTACTGACATGAATCAACTTTTATGAGTGCTGTTTCCACAGAACATATCTTACCAGTAGGATATATTTAGAACAGTTACCAGTACATGAGCATATACAAGTACGTACAGTAAACCCCAGCGTTTTATCGGACCTCCATCCAGCGGACTTCGGATTTAACGAACAAAATCTGACGAGACAAAATTATTACAATGTCAGGTCTACTTGTCACATGCAGCACAAGATCTACCAAGTTATTATGCTTTGGTGAGCGACATCAGGCGTTGCACAGATAGCCGTGTACCCTACCAGCACACAGACATCCTGAGGACGTCCATAGGATGTGGGACTGTCGTCCCTATGACTATCTAGGGAAGTTCATTTCAAGTCCTTTTTATGTAGGAAAAGTTCATGGAAAAGTACTACCTACGGACATCCCTAGGATGTCTGGCATACACATCCCTGGGACATCCCTAAGAGCTCCCTGGGATCTGTAGCAAACACATCCCCAAGACATCCTCAGGAGCTCTCTGGGACCTGCATTAAATGCATCCCCAGGACATCCCTAGGAGCTCCCTGGGACCTGTATTAAATATATCCCTGGGACATCCCTAGGAGCTGCCTAGGACCTGTATTAAACACATCCCTGGGGCATCCCTAGGAGCTCCCTAGGACCTGTATTAAACACGTCCCTGGGACAACCCTAGGAGCTCCCTGGGACCTGTATTAAATGCATCCCTGGGACATCCCTAGCAGCTCCTTCCAGCAGCAAAATTAAAGTTTAGTATTCAACTACAAAAAAAATGTATTTGTTTTGGTGATATGTGAACTTAGTTTTTAACACACAGACAAATACACATCACTGTTAATGTAGCCTCTTAAAATAATTTGAATAAACAATTTGTCTGTAATATCATTTTTTTTAATGCTTCAACTTCCAAAAGTCTACCAGTGATAGTAAAATATGTGTGTCGAAATTAATAAATTTACCAATTTCTTAAGGCATATATAAATGTTATGAATTATCTACTAAATTAATTGCAACAAACCTCATGTATATTTAAATATTATTGTGAGCTATCTAGTGGTCATATTAGGAACTTGCCTAGAAATCCACTACGTCCGTGGGAGCTCCCCAGATGAGGAATTTAGGATGACCCAAATTCGTCTTCCAAGGAGCTTCCTGGGATGTGATGTACTTTTCTAGGAGGTACTTGGGACGTCCTAGGGACGGGTTTTTAGGAGCTCTCGGATATCCGAAATATCCATTCCTAAGACATCCCGAGGATCGCATGTACCAGGATATTCTCAAAGGATGTTCCTAGGACATCCTGGGGACTTGCTGTGCTGGTAGGGGTAAGACGGTAGGCAGAGCTATTTTTAATCGCGCATCGGGGTATGTGCCGTGTCCGGGGAAGAATGATTGTCTACCTGAATTATTTATGGGACTGTAAGATCAAAAGCGCAAGACCTATCTGGTTATTGTGCTTTGGTAAGTGACATCAGGTGCGCGCCCAGATAGCCGCGTAAGACGGTAAAGGCCCGGCTACAACAGCTGTCGCGTTAAATGCTAAACGCAATGCGTTACAGTAGCGAAACCGGCACGTCTACAACTGACGTCAATAGTCAAAAAGTGGCGTTAGACGAACCAATGAAATGCCAGAACGAGAAACGGGATATTTTCTTCCTTGCTACGTTAATTTTGTACGCTACTGTTGGTCATACTGAACAGGATACAGCTGTTCGTGTTTATTTACGGCTGTGTTGCATATAATTACGCTCGCAATCATCAATGAATCTTGCTGGCATGTGGGATATTCTGAATTATTTAAGTGTTTGAAGAAATGAAATCCAGTAAGAGCGAAATACCATTGAAAGATAATCCCGTCAGGTTTTTTTTTCAATTTCCGTCACATTTAATTAGCCGATGTTTCAGTTTTATTCCCACTATATGGTTACGATTCACTAGTTATTGTTGTTTGGTTAACTTGAATAAAAACTAAAATGTCTGTGTTTACAAATGTGTTACTTACACTTGTCTCATAATTTCTTTTTCTTTTAACATATTGTCTGTCACTTAATTATTTAGGCCTGATTGGATACATGTTTATTTCATGTAAGCCTAACATAACCCACTGAGCAACTCAGCTCTAAATTTTATCCTGTGTCTGGAAGGGTAATGTTTCAGACAAATAGGCCTACACCTCGAAAGAGTTACGTTTATAAATATATAATTAGGTGAATGAAAAATGTTACGTTCCTTTCTCTGCAGCTGGTGATAGAATATCACGAATGGGATTGGTTTTTGCAACTATATTGTGTAGTTATCATTGAATAAAAAAATTGTGGTTTTTATTAATAGGTACCTTTTCAGTAAACAAGTAGAAGGTACGCAAAACATGTTTAAAATGCACAGTCGTTCCGAGCGGCACAATTACAATCACTCCTTGTACGTTGCAAAGTAGGCCTAGGCCTAACCTAAGTTTATAATAATGTTACTGTACTCGTCGCATCATTACAATAATGTTTTTGTTAGCAGGCCTACCTTGTTCCGTAACATGCCATTTGCCACAGACTTTTTTTTTTTTTTACGTGAAAAGTGGCCTCTGGCTTTCGCCCACGGCCAATAACTCCAATCAATATACACGAAACGAGTCAAGAATTAGAACCAATATCAATTAACAGAAAACACTATCAAACTCTAGAAACTTCCAGGACATCACAAACACGTAATGTGCCGAATTCCCGACACAGGATCCAAAAAACAGAACCGTCCACGACGGCGGCTACTGAAGAACTATGCCACAGACAAATATTTGGTTTACCACCAACATATTTTCATTGCAGGCCTAAGGTAGTAAAACTATTCAGCCAAGATATTTCGTAAATTCCCAGTAAAGGAACATACGTTCTGTGCCAAACAAAAAATTTCGTGGAGAATTTTACACCACATTGTTGGAAAACACGTGTCCTCGAAACCAAGTCAAGACTCTTAATCAAATTACAAACTTTTCTGCACATAAATAATCAATGTATATCATTTATAACGTCCCGACCACAGACGCGACACAAAAAAAATGTAACTTGGGTTTCGTTTTTGAAAAACGAAACAATCTCCTTGTCTGGCAGTTTCATCGAAATGCTAAAAATATATTCAATTTATGAAACATACAACACTGAATTTCAATAATAATATGTTACATTCGAACGTCAGACTTGTAGTTGCTAAGGAATAGTGTATTTAAGTGTGTTGACGCCGGCAATGTTTACTTTTTCCCCTCCTGTATTTCCTGTGTACCTACGGAGTCATTTAGATACTTCAAGTGCAAAAATTTAAACACAGTTTGACTTGCACAGTCTATGACGTAGAATGCGTTGATTGGTTGACGGCAAACGTTAAGCGCTAAAACTTGGAAGTTCGCCATCTTTTACCGCGTTGCGTTTAGCGCGATGCGCCAGAATAACGCGTAACGCACATTGTAGCCATCGGCGTTAGCGTACGTGTACTCATCTCTTGTTGTAACGTATTATTGTAACGCGACATCTATTGTAGCCGGGCCTTAATCAGAGCTATTCATTCATCGGTGTTTTGACGTGTCCGGACAAGAACGACTGTTGTGTCTACTTGAATTTTTTACGCAGTTGATGTACGTGCGCGATAAAGATTATGCGTTTCTTTTTTTAATGAAATCGCGTCTGCAACAGGACGGAAAATAAAGAGAGTAACTTTGACATTGAGCAAAAAAATTGAACTAATATAAAAGTTAAGAGGCCGGTGTTTCGGTAGAAAACTTGTGTGCTGGTTATGGTGTCACGAAACAAACTGTGTCGGACATTCGTAAAGCAAAATATATGTATGAAGAGTTATGTGTTGGAATATGATGTTGAACAAAAAAAATGGCACGGGGGCTTATGCTCGAGTTTTCAGTGGCATGCGAGTTAGAAACCGAGTGGTCGTTTTCAGGACATGGATATTGTTTTATTGTTCAGCATTTCATTCTTTTACCTAAAATCGTAAAAACCTTTCTCCAAGTTTCTAAAAAAATACAATTCGGCTTCCAAGTTGCATGCTACTAAAAACTCAAGCATAAGCACCCAGGAAACGCATGAAACTTGCGGGGCGCAGGAATTAAGTCAACTCAGAATTGACTCAACTCCGGTTTTTCTTGTGTACAGGCCGGAATTGTGTCAACCCGGAATTTATTCAACTCCGGATTTGTACTTTTAACGCGAAACCCCAAACGGAATTAAGTCAACTTCGAGTTGGCTTTATTCCGGGTTATAAAGTGTACAGTTTCTAGACCAAAATTTGTACCGGAATTAAGTCAACCCGGAATTGACTCAATTCCGGATTTTAACTACGTAGTTTTCAGCAAATAAATCTTACCGGAATTAAGTCAACCGGAATTGACTCAATTCCGGATTTTCAATAACCTCTCTTGGAAACCATGAACAGGACCGGAATTAAGTCAACCAGGAATTGACTCAATTCCGGATTTTTTTCCGCTCTCGTTTCTAGCATGAAAACTGTACCGGAATTAAGTCAACTGAAGTTGACTCAATTCCGGATTCTTATTTTCCCTCAAAATGTGAAACGGAATTAAGTCAACCCGGAATTGCCTCAATTCCGGATTTTTCATGCTGCTATACATTTTGTAATTCACCGGAATTACGTCAACCGGAATAAGGTCAACTTTTGTTGACACTATTCCGGGTACTTTTCAATATTGGCGCTTTCTCAAGTCGCGGAAATACGTCAACCGGAATTAAGTCAACTCCGAATATTCTGGTATTTAAGTCCGAGTTTCATGGTACGCTTTTTTGTGTTTACGAAACTACTTCAACCCGGAAATTTAGGCTACATGGTGGCTGTAAGGGAGGACTCTATTTCGAAAATATTAGAGTTAATAAACAATTTTATTACCAGATAGGGCATCAGGAATGTTTGGACCTCGGATGGTCTAATTTTCGTGAATCGCGAGTCTGAGTCCCGTATCTACAAGCGGCTAGCTGATCTCTGTGGCGCAGTTCATTTGCGCGTCAGTTGCGGTGCGAGAGGCTCTGGGTTCGAATCGGGGTGTTATTTGGGATAAATAGTTTTGATAGAAAACTATTAAGCGTGGCCATTTCTAAAAACTTTCTGAAGAGCTATCAACAGCTTATTATTTAGCAGCTACTCCACATCTTGCTTCTTACTGTCGTCTTTCGAACGACTGCCAGACGTAAATGCTTCCACCTTCGTGACGAGGCTTACGAAAGCTTTGTTTGCATATGTTCACCCGGGGATTGTCAGTCACCTATAAACATCTTTCAGAATCTTACCAGCTGATAGCGTTTTAACTGTCAAATGGTTTGTAAATAGGACAAAATAGCACAATTTTCTACCAGTCTTTAATGCAACCGAAGACGCTATTTTTCGTTTCTCGTGCATGTGCAGACGAAAAAAAAAAGTAACAAGATAGTTGTAAGGAATAGTATTTTTGTAACGTTTTTCTACTCTTACGAAGTTGCGAGCATTTAGGGTTTTTTTTACATCTAACGCAAATAATGAAATTGTCAAGAAACTATGTCAGTAAGATAATGTTTGTCGTTTTAAAAGACCATTAAAATGTAGAGGACTGCTCGTCGTGAAAAAAAAATACAAAATTTTTTACAGGTTAGGTTTGTTGAAATCATGAATTAAACAATGTGATTTTTAAAATCAGTGATTAAAATTCATTAAAATTAAAAAGTCAACTTCTACTGTACTATATTTTTTAACTTAAATAATATGGATTATTGCAAAAACTTGATTATTACAACGATATGAATAAAAAAGAACACTAAACTTAATTTATATTCTACTTATGATGAAGAACACCCGAGGATAAGTATATCAATAACATTTCCTGATTTAAAAATGGAAAGTAGAGTTATTGTTTATTAGTAGAGACATGCAAACATCTCATTTTCTGACAGCTGACTAGACTACACGTGACTATAGGCTCGTTTGACGTCTCCCGCTGGCCAATATTGTCGTAACTTGTCGCGGAGAATGCTTACACAGTAGAGAGGCCAATCTCTGTGAAGATGTGAAACACGTCAATGACAACTCATAAAAGTTCGTGGCCAATTTAATCACAGATTATACTCTGTTCTGTATAAGAAAGTGAAGTTTAATCTGCTACCAAATGATAACGCGAATTTCGCATGTCTCTATTTCTTAGATGTACACATATGTACACACACATACACACACACACACATACACACACACACACACACACACACACACACACACACACACACATATATATATATATATATATATATATATATATATATATATATATATATATATATATATATATATATGATTTTCCTAAGTTTTCTTGTCTAGAAAGGTCGTAATCAATTTCCGTTAGTAAATTTTTTGTTTCGAATTTTTAAAAAAAATGCCCGGTGTCGGGTAGTCGCGAATCTGACGAACCCTCGATTCGTTTTCGTTAATCGCTATTCCTCAATTCGGCAAGATCAATATTACATAATTTTTAATTAAAACGTAGACTGACGATCATAGCATCATAAACTCTTTTAAAAATAACATTTTCACTGAATTAATAAGACTGTATTATCTGATTTTAATAAAAAACATAGGTTCGATTTTATATAATATTGATTTTTATACCTTTTTTTTTACACTTTGAGGTAGGCTACGCATTTTCAAACCTAAATTATTTCTTGAAATAATATTTACATAGTTTGAGTTGCGTGATGTGTGGGTCACTGATAATCTATTTAATCATATTTGGTACGAGATTTATATTTCTGATTGGACGTCTTTCGTGAGATTGAACCATTTTATTCTCGCTCCCATAACCTATTACTTCGGCTTTCTTCACGAATCGCACACACGTCAGTGATCATAACACTCGCCATTCGTCTACAAATAGTAATAACAAGAATCATTAATTTGAGATTCTAATCGTTCATTCAAATACGTACAGTTTCGTTCAAACAACTCAAAAGTATTGAAAACGATTGCGAATTAAAATTAACTTAAACTGATTGTGATTTAAACTTAACTTAAAACGATTGCGATTTAAACTTAACTTAAAACGATTGCGATTTAAACTTAACTTAAAAAACAATTTTTCGATACACTAGCACTGATTTTTAACCTATTCACCAAAGTTACACAAGTAAGATAAATGTTTCACTCTAAACAATTCACGCAGTTGCTTTTGGGTGTCCTTCATTTATACAGCAAGTTCTTAAAAAATTTAATAGAATTTAAAAACTCCGGCAATAAAATTACATCGAAAAAAATTTTTGAACGCAGCTTTCGAAACGCCGCAGACAAAATTCACCATAAAGGGGTTGTTTTTTCCCACTTTGTAACAACAAACGAAAGAGATTTATAATGTGCATGTTCAGGTGTATAACAACCAACAGCCGTTTATAGATGTGCCAGTGGCGGTGCTCAGCAGTGTTCCAAGTAAAGCGGTAAAAGGAAACGTGACTTTACGCTCTGAACACGCCACATAAAGTATTTTTTTAATAATAGTTGGAATTTAAAGAAGTACATTTTTTCCAGATTTTATTACCTGTGGCATGTATACAACATGTATTTAAAACATACAGACAAACTTTAACATAGGCAATTCCTGAGGCAGGAATAGAAAGTTTGATACGGGGAACCCACTGTCTATGTTTAATACGAAGAGAGTAGACGCTCCCAAAGTTTGAGAAAAATTACAAATTATTTTGATATTTTGAAAACGGCTTGCTTGACGGAAACAGATTTATGGTTACCAATAAGTGTTACCGAAATGAATAATAACGTGAGGGATTTGTACATTTAACACACCTCAATCATGTTCAAATGGAATGACACCAACCTTATTTTTTAAAAAAAAAAGTACATGACCGTAAAAATTTGCTATTTGTGACCACAAATTATAAAACGGCGGCAAAATTAGACACAGAAATGTCATATCAGGCGTTAAAATTCCGTGATAAATTTTTTAAATTAAAAATTTTATTATGTTAACTATTTAAATCACTTCATTTTCATCAGTTCGATCAGTTGCATCACCTACCAAAAGACTCATCACGTGCGTTACTAATAACTCCTCGTGTACAGTCATGGAGACGTTAAATGGGCCAACTCGTGAAGGTGGAAATTCATGTGTCTTAGAGCCATATCTATAAACCTCTTTCGAATGACAACCAACTGCTCACCAATGCTTTCTCTATGGGGATAGCAGGTGGTTGTCATTCGAAAGAGGTTTATAATATTGGCCCTTAGTTCCGCGTCGGGTATGATCTGCAGACAAGCCTTCGTGCATGCGACAGATGAGGGCGTGGCGTTACGCAACGGAATGCGAAGGCTATGGGCAAAAAGGACACAAATCGCAACATGAAATTGCTGTTAACAAATTCTTAGCCGCATTTAGTAGAGAATAACCGTGGATAATATTTAATGTTCGTAAGTAATGATTCATTTAATGGAGAGTAATAATTTTGATGTTGTGCCACAAACATTTCAGATTTCGATGCATTATTAGTCGATATTATTGTCTTGTAGTTTAATTTGTATTGATTCTACAAATATTTACTTTCACATTATCAGATGTTCACAAAAATAATACAGAAAATTAAACATCATAAAGTGTCTAGACGTATTAACATGTCACATGAAAAGTGATGAAACAAACCTTCTCTATCAAGATGTAAGGCTTCTGTTTAGTCCTGCTATTGGCGGGCAGAAATCACAAATTGATCAAACAGTTAGAAACTAGAAAGAAAAGAATGCCAATTCTCTGTGAACTTGATTCTAATATGTTTTTGGATAGGTATTTCTACTTCCATAGGCAGTTGGTCACAAGCTTGAAGGTGATGTAATTCAGCTGTTGCTTGCTGTGAAAGTAAAGCACCATGAGTTTGCGGATGTAGCACTAAGAATGGTCTGGTCTCCATTCAGCAGTGTAGATGCTGAAAGATTTTCCAGCAAGTATAATTTAGTTGTAACAGACAGGAGAACTAGTATGACTGAACAAACTGTGGAAACTTGTTCTATGCTTTCTTTAAACTAAATGGATGTTTGGAGTTAGATAATCTTTATTGTTAAGTAATATTACCTATTCAAGTGTAATATTCATGAAACTATGTATCTTGAATGTGTAGTTAATTTTATATGTTCTGTGTGTTGTTGCAAACTTAACTGAAATAGCGTGTAAGTGCTTGTTTTATATTTTGGTGTTCTATATGTAATAAATTATGTTGGTGGTGGATGTATTTTTGTAATATTGGTGGAAAAAATTTTAAATGCTAATTAATGCTACAGGAGCAAAAATAAATGCTACAAATAAGGTCTTTAAATGCTATTTTTTATCATCGCTAGATGACTCTCCAGACACTTCGACAAGGCGCCGGCGGCATGGTAGCAAGTATGGGTAGGGGGAAGCAGGGGGGTTCTGCAAGCTGATCGCCGTCGGGTGGAGAATGGGGGGAGAGGTTGGCTGGCGGGGTGGTAGTGCGAAGCAGGACGAAAAGGGTTGTGATACGACCGCCGCCTCGACCCTTTAATTGTTGCAGCACGTAACACTATGAACACTCTAGAGTCTAGACAAAGCCTTGAACACGCTGCACCGCGCCGTGCCGACTTGCTTCTCATCAAAGAGAATAATGCCCAAGTCACTGGTGAGATGAACGTATTTATATTTCTGTAATGAATGAGTCATTCAATTATTTGTGCGAAATTACAGACAATTTAGTGTGTATTGCACAATATACACTATCCTTTCAAAGTGAAACCAGTGTCATCTCATCGCTTCATTGGTTCTGTACAAAATATCTTCCAAGCATGGCGGAACCATAAGCACACCATTTAGCAGTTTTCTGGCTAATATTTGTTTTGCGAAGGTGCGCTGTATTAAATACATGACCGATTCGCTTACTTTTCTGACTAGCGGAGTGAATACAAGATGCGTGATTAGTTTAAAATAGTAATGCATTCGTTTTGACGTAAAAATGTGTTTAGAAATGAGTTTTTAATGTGTTCTACAAAATCTCATAAATAATTATAGCCCCAATCAAGTAGTTACTTAAAAAATTTCGTTCATAAAACGATGCTTAGAAAAAAATTAAAATAATCTGTATGGCATGTAGGTAGGCAGGTTCGGGGCGGTTGCCGCAGTAAAAAAACATTATTTTATGTTCCCACAGTTAAATTATTAGGCAGTAATAAGTCCTATAACTTTTCCAAAATCAAAGATGAAAATAACAAATTGCAATTTCTTTTCAGGTCAATTAATAAGACGTAATCATTTTACTGAAATAGCACTACTGAAGCTTAAAATAAGTGAAGTGATTCCTTCCAAAACATATGTGGCAATTTTTTTAAACATAAGGGGAGCAACAGATAAAAAATATATTATAATTGCCCATATTTAACCAATTTACTAAAAAACACAAGACAGGTAGCACTTTTTAATTCACTAACATGTCTAGATATAGATAACTGAATTTGCTATCAATGGTAATTACTTACTTTCTGTTCGTTCGTAACGCTTTCTTATTTGTAAGGCATAAAAGCTGCAAAATTATGATTTTCACAGTGAATCACGTCAAATTTACAGGATCACATTTTTCAATTGAGAGACTTAATACTTCATATCTGTCTTAAATTGATCATGGGAGTGTGACATGCACATAACAAATTTAATCTTTCTATGACGTACACTTTGAACATCATTTTCTTTATTGAATTAATTCCTGGTTGACATTATTCCTGTACGATTTTAAAAATAAAAATGGGCGGTTCGCAATTGGTAGTTTTGTAAGCACAAGCTAGCGTACAATAAAACTCGGACATAAATACCAGAATATTCGGAGTTGACTTAATTCCGGTTGACGTATTTCCGCGTCTTGAGAAAGTGCCAATATTGAAAAGTACCCGGAATAGAGTCAACAAAAGTTGACCTTATTCCGGTTGACGTAATTCCGGTGAATTTCAAAATGTATAGCAGCATGAAAAATCTGGAATTGACGCAATTCCGGGTTGACTTAATTCCGTTTCACATTTTGAGGGAAAATAAGAACCCGGAATTGAGTCAACTTCAGTTGACTTAATTCCGGTACAGTTTTCATGCTAGAAACGAGAGCGAAAAAAAAATCCGGAATTGAGTCAATTCCGAGTTGACTTAATTCTGGTAAGATTTATGTGCTGAAAACTACGTAGTTCAAATCCGGAATTGAGTCAATTCCGGGTTGACTTAATTCCGGTACAAATTTTGGTTTAGAAACTGTACACTTTATAACCCGGAATAAAGCCAACTTGAAGTTGACTTAATTCCGTTTGGGGTTTCGTGTTAAAAGTACAAATCCGGAGTTGAATAAATTCCGGGTTGACACAATTCCGGCCTGTACACAAGAAAAACCGGAGTTGAGTCAATTCCGAGTTGACTTAATTCCGCGACCCCAAACTTGCTACTGCATCTTCGCACGACGAGGCAGTGTATGTTCAACAACGCTCGTGTGATGATGTAAATGTGCGAGATGTAGAGATAATATCTGCTACGGACAAACTAGCACAACACATGCCTTTCTCACGCTCAGCATTTCCGTCCCTTCCCTTTCAGAAAGAGTCTCGAGGACGGCGCTAGATTATTATCTCACAGACACAGTATACAATACTGCATCGGGATGCAAACAGCGGCAGCTTAGCTGGAAATTTTTATTTGTGTTAGATGTTTAGTAAATAAACCCTTTACTGTGAAATATAAAACAGTAGCTCAAGTTCACGTGCCACAGGTTACCAACGCAACGTTACATGAAGCCAAACTGATAGCAAAGCCTATTTCACCTTCTACTCTCCCCCGCCTACCGTCCCGTTGTTCCTTTTACTCTTCCCCCGCCCTCCACCCTTGGTTATCTCCATGAGCGGACAAGGCGCATGCTTATCTTTCTTCTCCTGCAAGTCATCACAAACTTTCCCCCTCGTCCCTCTTCCATACATTTGACGACAACAAACGTGCTGCATTGCCACACTATCGCACTGCTACATGTCTATCAGCTTGTTTATTTCCGTGTGCCGACTTTGGTACTTTGTGATTTACCGGACCACACCTCCCCCCAACTAGTCCGGTTAAACGAGGGTTTACTGTTTTTTTTTTCCCTCTTAGAGCCTAGTGCCAAAATATTAGCATTCATTGCCTGTGCTAAAATTACCAGAGGCAGATATTTCGGACCTGTAATTTTTTTAAACATAATTTGTAGGTTTTGAAAGTAAATTTTTCTAGAAAAAAAATTTATTGGAAGTAGAATTTTTTTCAAATTTGTCACTTCGTTGGTGTCCAGTTATTTCAATTTTTTAAATGAATTATTTGCAAATTTCAGAAATATACTATGGCATTTTTTGCATATGTAGCTCAAAGAAAGCTGGCACTGTGAACACAAACCATACTACCTAGCTGTACCCTCTATGTTGTATGATATCATATGTGAGCATGTAGTCCTTGTCAACCACTAGGAGTATATGAGCCAGTTCAAATCATGTAGCGTGCATTCCTTTTTTTATTCTGCCTACAAATATCCACAAAATAAGAAAATTAAAAAAAATCTGGATGTGAAAATGAGAACTTTGTTGAAATTGTTTGACATTACATTTTAGGTTCAGTAGTTATGTTTCTATATATGGAACATTATTTTCTCTGAAACTGAGTGACTCCAGCCACGGTATTCATTATACCATTATTGAGTGTCAAAGAAAGACGTAACTGTAACACTTCTAGAGACGCCTTCACGAGTCACTTTATTTAAACTGGATTTTAAATGCTTTTTCAATTTTTTATATACAGGGTGGCCAAGAATAAGTGTTACAAATTGATAGGGATGGTAGATGTGCAAGTTTGGAACATATTTGATTAAGGAACCCATGTCCGGAAATGCATCCTTATACCTGCAATGGTGCACCAAAGTAACAGGGGTAGGCAGGCAACCTGGCGACAACAACCCAGTGAAAACATCTGTTGTGTTGTGTTATGTACTACCCGCTTTGACGCTCTGTGACTGTACGAGACACCGTGCATGTGTTACACTCACTACGTTTACCTTTTAAATTTGCTGTTCAAAATGTCCTCCGCCACACCCGATACATGCAGTGCAGCGCCGTAACATGTTGCGTCGCACATCGCTGAAGACAGCTAGTGTGTTTTTGATGGTCTGAAACGCAGCATGTATCCTGGCCACCAGTTCTTCCCTGGTATGTACAGGAGTGGCATACACAAGGGACTTCACATGGCCCCAAAGGTAGAAGTCCAAAGGCGAGAGGTCGGGGGAACGTGGTGGCCAGGCAATGGGGCCACCCCGTCCTATCCACTGCTGTCCAAAGGCCCTGTTCAGGTGGTCACGAACACAGAGGGCGTAGTGAGCTGGAGCTCCATCACATTGGAACCACAGTGACGCGCGAATA
>PNEQ01125576.1:0-15987 GCA_003012365.1 Medauroidea extradentata | reverse complement strand
TGTATATCTAAAGATCTGTTGTGATAAACAAACGGCAATAAACCGACCCGTGGAACTAAAACAAAGTGACTTGTGCTTTCACAACCATTCTTAATTAACCTAGAGAGTTCAAGTAGCTAATGACACTCTACTGGGCTATCCGGCAGCAAAAAAAAACAATAATCGTAAAATAAGTAAGAGTGCATAAAGACGCATTACATTACTGACATTAAATTAAATAAGAGAAAAATTTTGAGAATCTGGCCCGTCCCCTGAGCCGGCAGAGCAGGTGGTGTCGTAGGGGCTTGACGCCATCCTCCCCCATTACTCTTCCCACACCCCTCTGCTGGACCACTCTCGTCAGCGGAGGGAGTGGGGTGCAGCAGCCTATGGCAATAAGGCTTAGAAACAATGCAAAATTATATGCATTAGACATTTGGCTTGAGTAATTCGTTAATTTAAATGAGTAAAATAAGCTAAGTAAGCTAATAAGAACTGTCCAGATTTTGAAGTCAAATATGAAAATAACTGAAATAAATGCTGTGATGGTACCCTACAGTGCTGGCTTCGGTAGGCGGGGCTGTTTCTGCACGCTCTCTTCCCATTGGCAGGATTACCAATACCGGGACCAGTGGCGGGTTTTCGGCCAGTGTTGAGAGAAGATGGAGATCTGCACTGACTGCGGGCGAGGAAGGAAGCTACGAGGCGGTGTACGCGTCGAGGGACTTCGGCGGTTCGGGCATCGGTGGGTCAGGGTGGCAAACCACTGATGAGATGGCCTGATCAGCTAATTGACGTCGGGAGAGCGGGAACATTGCGGGCCTGGAAGGAATCAGGACGCGAGTAGAGTTTATCAGCGGCACGACGTTAACTGTGGTGGTTAAGCTGAGTTTTAATGGTTGACAGGTTGGGGCGGCAGACCACTGACGAGACCACTTAACCCGCGTCAACGGCATATGGCGGGGTGCTACTAATTCAACATTCAATCAGTGTAGCAACCGCGTGAGAATGACGGGTCAGTACAAATATCAGCCACGTCTGCGGGAGTCAGTAACTCGGTGCGCTATTGAATTATTGAAATTTATAAGAGTTGGTTTTAACTAAACCTAACACCGCAACAATTAACAAAAGTTAAAAAATAATATATAAAACATTACCCAAACAGTAAATGACAAAGAAAGGAACATTGTAAAGTTTTTCACTGAAATTATATTTTAGTACAATGAAAAGGTGTCTTCCAAATAAATTTGAACCGCACAATCCCCCGTGTACCGTGACGTGTGGCCACGCGGCACGTTCAGTCTGGTTGTGAAAGATGGGGGAGGGAAGTGGCCACTGGCCTTGGCTTGCTTCCCTCTCATCTCGCTGTGTGTGTGTCAGTCATCCTGCTTGCCTGGTGCAAAGCAGACTCACGACCACAACAGAACAACTCGTATTATTTACATGTAAGTATACTGGAATGATTTTAAAACCTTTCAGTACAGCCATTGAGTCTTTTTTTACTGCGCAAGAATTGTTACAGCATGTCGCCATTATAAGAATTTCAGCAAAATTAATAAAAGTGTTTATTAAAGAACAAACATTTTAAAAATTATCAGAATTTTTTTAAAAACTTGAAATCTATTTTGAACGTGAATTTAGAGCCACTCAAATGGGCTAAAAACTGACATTTCAAGGTGCTGTCATGTATAAAATAACGACTGAATTACTCGCCGCTAAAAGTTGTATGCCTTTAGGAAAAATCATGAAACTATGCACGACTCATTAGTTTAATGCTCTGTACTGCGAATAGAGGTGAAGTGGCTCTCGGCATCGCTCTTATTGCTCCACTGTCGAGTGAGTATAAAACAAAAACCTTATCAGCCCACATGCCACACACGGCGACGGGACTGTTGTATTTTTTTACACCGCAGCAATTTCATAGCCACGTGAAGAGTGATCAATAATACAGCTGAAGATGTCAAGGTCAAGCCAAGCGCAATTCTGTCGCTAGAGAAAAAAATATGAGATACAGCTGAATTATATTTTCTTCATTTACGGACTGAGTGCAATGCTCGTCCTTTTTTTGCAGTGTTGTAATGAGCGTGAAAAAAAAATGTCGTCTCTTCAACCACCATCCCCCTGGGCACTCACAAGACATGGAAACAAATACATTGGCTGATGGGAGAGAGTGGCCGTGTGGAAGAGGGAAAACAAACCTGTGGCTCTGATTTGTGGCAAGATAGGATGCGAGTTGCACGTGACTATCAGACAGTCGTCAGTTGATGTGCGCGCACACAAGCACAATCTGGCTTGTTGGCTGGGGAGGGGGTCTGAATGGTTATTGGCTGGCGTGTACAGTCAGGAAGGGTGTTATGTATTTTAAGCTATGCGTTTCTTACAGCACAGCACTCACCAAGGAAAACTGCAACAAAAGATGATTTTCTTAAAATTTTCAATTTTTTTAACCAGAATTTTTATGGTTCCTCAAAAAAATTTAGTAAATTACCATTGCTATGCCATGTCAGATAGCTAACTGCATAGCTAAGATAATGACACGTGGAGGAGTGTGAGAGCGAAGTGCAGGGAGGAGAGAGCATGGAGAAGTATGACGGAGGAGGAGGAGGAGGAGATAAAGCAGCGTTAGTCATCACATCTCATGTATGCCGGTGTTGCAAGGGCGGCCTACTCACCCGGCGCTCGCCTCAACTATATTCCAGCCAAAGTTTCTAACATTTTTCATCAGTTTTTTTTGTTTGACAGCTGCATATCACTAATTTATGAAAATTACAGTAGTATGATATTGTTTGATTTACAAACACTTATTTTTAAATAACGTTTTACTGCGATCTATTGCACTGTGCTTAGCTTTGATAAATTTTTAAAATATTAATTTTTCCAGAGATCCAGGAAATTATGTCGTTAGATCGCAGATGTTATAAGATCCGATGTCGTTATATTGGGGGTTTACTATAATTTGTGATTGAATAAAAGGGGTGCGCGGCTTACATGGGTACGAGGGGTATATGGCCGAATACGGTACATACAGTACATCCATATTTCATTTTAAAAATGTGTTATTTATAGATCAATGACAGTAACACAATCTTTAAACTTACAATGTACACGCAACATACTTATTTATTGATTTAATTTGAAAATAGGGTTTTTTACAACAGCGATTTTACAACACATTTCTTGGAAAACCAAAAACAGTCGTAAAATTGGAATTCTACTGTATACTTTAACACTACAGCAATGGAAATAATGCCCAGAGAGCAGATATTGTGGCTCTACAACGTACTGGGATACTGTGGCCCTTCTCGCTGCAGACAGTGACTGTGACCTCGACGTTCTTGTCTGTGGACTTGCTGCCCTTGGAGTACTCCCCCGACACCAGGGTGAGGTAAAGGTCATTGCGAACATCACCTGGCAGGATCACCTCAGGGAACCCCATCTTGCGAGCAACAGCCATGTTGCCGAGCACGAGGTGTGGGTTCTCCTCTCTCACCTGCACACGAGACAATCCCTCTCCAAGGTCAGTCTTTGCAACTTGTCCTAGGAGATTAGTGACTAAAGTGAGGGGGCCATATGTCACTGTTTACTTGGTGTCTTTATCCAGCCCAACCTACTCTTCCACAGTCCATCCATAAACATACACAATACAGTGTGTGAGCCTCACAACAATAGATGACTCACAATTGCCATACCACTTATGAAATTAACCTTTGACACACATTTTAATTTGTAACAGCATGTTCAGAAATTTTTAAAAAACACAGTAAGTTAATACATTTTACTTCATGTAACTATGAATTACATACACTGTTTACAAACCCCAGGCCTGAATATCAGATAACCGCTAACACAACACCAGAATACCTAACTCCCACATCTTTTCAATTTGAATTTTCCCACCACATCCTAGTTTACTCCCAGGCTGCTAGAGCAAGAAACCTCACTTCCATTGCCACCATTACTTAAGGTGCCTTAACTCGCCACCTGACGTAGCTGACCTAAGAAGCCATCCACTCGTGCAACCATGTGTTCGTTGTTTCGTAATTGTGTCACTATCAAGAAGTACCAGCCTGTGGGTACCTCAACACACACTGCCTATTTATTTAATTAGTTAACCTAGCGGCCAAAGCTTTCTTCACAACTTTGTTTCGTGTAATTTACCAAGACATCACACTGTCATTTATGAGAGGAGGAATAAAAACATGTTTTCAAACACTCACGTAAATCTGAATGACGCATGCCTATATTATTTGTTAAATATTCTAGTATTTTAATGTATTAAAGCTACTAGTTATAAATAACCATGCAATAAATCTGGTAAGTAGTTTTACTTGTTTCTCATGCTCTCATTTCACTGTTAGTTGCTGATAAACTCGTACAGTGCGGTGGCATGTCTGCGTGTATATGCTGCTGGCTGACCGAATGATTTGTTTGGTAGCATGGGCAGCTGGTCTCACACAATTTAAGTCATTCCAATTTACATCACCGTTTTCAGTAATGCAACCATGAAGTAAACCGAGGACTAACTGTACACCCACTTCAAATTTGATTCACTTGTTCTCATTCTGAACATCACCTATGCACACAATTTTCTATACACTAATGTATAGTCATAACTTCATAACTAACGAGATTTTTAAATGTTTGCTGCAATGGGAGTTTACAACTGGAATTTATTGGTTTGTGGACATATGCCATTGCTCGTGTTTTTTTGACCAAACATGTATCGAAAGACAAAGTGACAAAATATAAAACAACACACAAACACACAGAAAACGTAAGAAAAACAGTCCCAGAGGAACTCCAACTATTTTTTTTTCATAACTGAAACGTTAAAATGTAGTTCTATAACAATCACATGCTGGGTTGTATAAAAATTCATGGATTTATCTTGCAGAAAAAATTACTACAGATTACAGTTGGCATACTGCTCATGTTCCTCATATTATCATCATTCCTGTCTATGTTTACAGTAATTCCAGCACCAATTTTTTCTGGAGCACTGCCATACAAAAATAGTAAAACATCAAAACTTGTGGTCACACAAACACACACTCCCCCCCCCCCCTTTTTCAACCATTAGTGTCAAGTGTTATCTCTACAAGCCTCATCTAGACTGAGCAAGGAATGGTGTCAACGCTGACAATCAGAATTTAATCTTTCACCAGGTTCTGCATATTATTCCGGACCTCAGATTACATACGGGTAACAGAAGTATCAGATAAAAGAATTACGGATACAGGATGCTCCACCGCATAACTACCTAAAACTCACGCAGGAAACAATGCCTGAGTAATTTCCACTCATTACTCTCACCTTTCATGCCATGGAAACAAATAAAAGGTGGGAAATGGCCGCTAGGCTACTAATTACTAAAAACATAGACAGGGATGCACAAGTACGTACAGAAACACTATTTGCAGGTTGGAGAATACACAACACACAGCTGGACAACACATTTTTGCACAGTTTCGCGGTTGCGACATTTTTCTGGCCAGGCCAGCTTCCTCAGGGGGTGAGCTATTACCATGGGTAAGACATACTGAATGCTGGTTCAGGAGGAGAACAACAGAACATAACAGCAAGACGTGATGTACCATACATACACACCTGCTTCAAGTCACCATGCAGGAGGCGGAAGCTGGTATAGAGACCATTGCCCTTGTGGTCTTTCTGTGACAGCTCCTTAAGAGTGAGTATCCTGCGTAATGTGCCATCCAGGTTGTCTCCCTCACAGCATCTGCCAGCAACAACACTGTCAAGTATGATCAATTCTCACAACTTCTCTGTGACACATCTTCTTTACCACAGCCTCCTATACACAATGCTACATACCTTATACAGTATAGCAATACCAGACACACTATACAATTACTGGAAACATTTTTTGCCAACTATCCTAATGAGAGGTGTTTGTGTTCAACCCTTTTTACAACTTTGTTTTACATCTCATTGCAGTGTACATACTGTATTGTTACAAGTTTAGCAAGAACTTAAATGTGGGCAATTCTCTGAGCTTTTTGGGATAGAGGTCTTATAATTACAAATAAAAAGTTGAATTAAGTTATTGATTTACTGGCTAGCAAAGCTTACAAAAATACGCAAAACAGCAATAAACTATTACTTTCACAACACAATTAATTATGCACACACATAAATGTTAATTAAATTTGACAATAAAAGCACAAAAATATTTACCATTAATTAATTCAAGACTACAAATAACAATAAAAGTTCAGTTATTTATCCTATCAACAGTCTCTCAAATAGTGACTACGTACAACCTTATCAGTTCGAAGTGGTGATAGCTCACCATGTGCTGCGCAGCACCCAGAGAGCACCACTGTCTTCACCCTTGAGATCAACAGTTCGACTCCCGTCGCGTACCTCCATGTTGTCCGCCAACCCGCAGCAGCAGTCCCCTTGTTCTGCCCAATACTGCTCAGATGGCACGTGCCCGTAGCCTCACAGTAGACTCTGACGTCACCAAGATGTCTTCACCAGTCTCTCTCCACTAGCATAGCACCTTCCTCTAGCACAACCAATACCAAACTCCGCCAAATCTGTTGATTCTGGGTTTCTATACTCTCGCCAAATTCCGGTGATTCACCGCATTACAGGGGGTCTAAAAATATACATTACATCATGCTTCGTACGTGACTTGAGTCTCGTAGGCCGGACTCGTAGGGTAAAAGTGCAGTTGGAACAGGTCTCAATGATGTCGTTTCGGTGGGATTCCCATCATGTAGCCGCCCCTTTATGAGTCATGGGCTCGTCCATAAGGTGTTTCAGCACAGCTTCCAGGCACCCGGCCCTCAGAAGCACAGCATGCAACAATTAACTTCTTGCTAAATGGATGGTTTCCATTCTTCACAATGCTAAAACCTAAAAATGTCAGGAGGTTTTGACAACACCTAATTTCTTCTCTGCCCATGAATATGTCATTAAGAATAGCACAATACGTAAGATAAGGTACTGCACAAAAACTGTATTTTCTCATTGCTCACATTTACATAAAAGCCTTCACTATTAACATAATATAACAGAACAATCAAAGGTAGCAGAAACGAACTTCAAAGACTTTTCACCAACTTGTCCATCTGCTTGTTTATGTCGGGCGCCGTGTTCTAATTGTGTTTTTACGGCTTGTAAAAGCATGTTTTTGTATAATATTGTGGGGTTGTGATGACTTTGTACAGTATTTTTTTTTTTTTGTTTCAGTTAGAAGACACGCGTAATTTGTAAGCCACACGCATTTATAAATGTTTTTATTATCTCTTCCTCGACGGACAAATAAAAGTACGCATTGAGAGACTACTTATTGCTCAGCATTTAATGGTTCTGAGGAAAGTTAGGAAGAGAAGTTCTCTGTAATTTCCGTTGGATTTTTTAAGGTAAGTTGTTTTGGTATTTGTTTTAAGGGCTTGTTACCGAGTTTTTTTATCGTTACCAAATACTCATATCAAAATTTTGCTCCACAGTCTTGACACTTATATGTTATAATTTGTAGCAGAAATGTACAAAACAGTTTTTTAGATTTCATCACTCAAAGTACCATGTTTTTTATCGTGAAAATAAGCAAAAATTAAGCATAATACTTTTTTGTTGATGAATGGTACATTATTTTTAAAAACACATCCACAGTATTGTGCATCGTGTGACTACACATTGACTCAAATTTTTTCAAAGCTTTTGGTTAAAAAATATTCGAGTTATTGTCACCAGTATGAAAAAAACTCAGGAACAAGCCTTTAATATCACGTCTCTTGTGAAAATACATTTGGTCGACCAGCGTTTATTCAATAGGCTGCAACAAAATAAATATTTCAGGTTTAGGTTACCATATCACTTGCAAATTAGTGTATTACAAATTGTTAAGTATTACCACTTATACAAAATAAAATTATAACGGTTTCAATTGTATTTTAAACGTGCAAAAACTTGATTTAATAGCATGGGAAAATGTATTACCATATATGTAATGTTTACATCAAAACATTGTTACAACATTAAAGACAACACTAGCCAATCAGCACCCGAGTTTGCGGACATCAAAAGAGTCGACATGCTAGTCCACTTCTGATGTCCTTGTTTATTCTGTGGTAGTATGTAAAGCAAAGATATTTCAGCACTGTTTTGTTCCTTCAAACAATAACGCTGCTTATTACTCTAAGTTACTTAAGGTTATGACTCTACTTTTAATACTTTCTTGGAATATCTAATATTTATTGCTTTAAATTAATTGAAACACCAAAAATGCTAATGCAATCAAAATTCAAAGCACTCAAAATTCTAACTCATCGTACAAAATGTGTGATGTGTATTCACCCCCGTTTACACACAACCTAAATTTCCCTTAAAACTTGAAACATATTTGTTCAACAGATCATTTCAATGCAATGTTTGTTGCCCTGCATTATGGTAGAATAGCTAAATATGACAGTCACATGACCATTAAAGTGCCAAAGTAAAATGGAAGCAGGAATACAGATGATATTCTAATATGTTCCTAGGCAATTTTTGGGTACGGTATCTGCGATACCTAAAGCTAGACCCCTCCTGAACACGCGGAAATGCAGCTGTACGGAAGCAGAATTTGTAAGAGAAAATAGTTAATGAAAACTATTAAAAGCATTGGTGGACGGAAAACTGAAAAACTGTTGAAACTGTGTTGCCTCTAGTTTAGATTGTTAGCAAGGGGTGGCCTGACGGTAACAGATAAATGCATGAGCATGAGACTTGGTATATGTTAGCAACAGTACGGCCTGTAACAACAGATTCCTCCTTCATACAATGAGTGTTGATTAGATTGAGCCGGGCGATAATACTATTGGGCGAGGGACAAGATCCTCTTAAACTTGGGGTAGGTAGCTTACAATCACTTTAAAACAAACTGTGCTTGCGAGCCGAGATGCGCTCAGGAGGATGCCACTCATCTAGAAGCAATTGCACCGGACCAGCTTTCGGCTTTGGCAGTGTTTTGAATGGGCTTATTAAAGAACTTCTTAATCTGCGAAACTCCCTGAATATTTTCCTGACATGTAATGTTCTTTCGAGCATAGCACTACTTTCAGACTGATTCTTATACTGGTCACAAAGTTCTGGAAACGTGGGTACTTCTCCTGGTAGAGGAATAGCAAGCAAAATTATGCAGATTAAATCCTGTAGTGTGAGGCTATACTGTTACCTTCTAAATTTAGATACTTTTAGTTTGCGTTCCTCAATTGAATAATTATCGGCTTCAGGAGCAAGATGAATCTCTTAACACTTCGGACATTGAAAATGAAATAATAACTCTTGATTACTAGTTTCCACTTGTTATACTGAAACTTTAAAAACGACACAAGTATTTACATCAAACACTGCACTAATTACAAATTTGTAGACACAAATAACTACAAGTTTCTCACAGTCTGACAATACATTCTTATGAGCACACTATATCAGGCATCACTTCTCATGTTGCGAATCGGAAACTGATCTACTGATCCACGATAGACGAACTTCAGGCATAGAGAGCTCATCTCATCCGAGACGCAAATTCAAAATGGAGCGCGCGTGAGTTAAGGAATCTGACAGTGCCATTAGCCATGCCCATACCTGACACAGAAAAGAAAGAAGGTACGAGTTTTAGTTGGTATGGAAAATCAGCTGCAGTGATCTGAGGTAAAGATACTTACAAGTTGGGTCTTTCAGACGTCATCAAACCTGCGAAGGAATGTTTGTGTGTGAAATGGGAAGCTTTAGAGACGCCAGCCCCAATGAGTATGATAGGAAGGTAGGGTAAGGTAGTGCGTTTCTGAAGGGGTCTTTCGGATGTTACCCAAAAGAGCGGAGAGGGCGCGAGTGGGGCTTTTCAGACGTCACCTACTCAGGAGGGGAGTGTCAAGGTGTCTGGGAGACTAGGCTGGATCCTTAAAGACTACTGAACTAGGGCTGATGGACCTCTTTACATACCTGGGCTGCAGGAGGTAAAGCAGGGTGGTTGGCCTCCAGAAGGGAGGAGGAGATAAGGGTATCAAGGTGGAGACGGTTGCAGGAGCAGGTAAGGCAATTACCATGCGAGAAACGTCGCTGTGGGCACGCAAAACATTTTACAAACAACAAAAATATCTCCATCTAGCTTGAATCATGTGTTCCACATTTTATGTGAAAGAGAATTAAAGTACTAATTAAAACGTCAAATATCAATGTTATTTACATACACATTGGTTATAAAAAAAATTGTTCATTTAAGTATGTGAATTTTGGTTACTAAGGCATGTGTCCTGGAAAGGTATACAAACAAGTTCATGAATACAGTAAAATCCTGTCGTTATGACCTGATTTATTACAACCATCCCATTGTTACAACCCTTTTTTGAGGAACTGTAAATATTCAGGTAAAAAAATGTGTGCACACACGCGCATCAACTGCCGTATATTATCTACTGTAGAGACCTGAGAAGGCAAGGTAAAGCGGCAGGGTTTGGTGGTGGGGGGGGGGGGTGCATTGCCCTCTGCTTGTCACCAACCCCAGCCGCATTCATAAACATTGCCTTCTCAGCTCCGGACAGTAGTGCACGTCGCACTTACAGCTGCAGCCACACCTCCCCCACCCACAAATGTCTGATAGTCACATCATGTGCAACTAGCATCCTATCTGGCTGCAAAGCAGAGCCTCATGCAGGGAGGGGGTGAAGAGACAAAATTTTTCTCCCCCCCTCATAACACAGCAAAATAAGTACCAGCATGGCACTGTCTGTAAAAGAAGCAAAAAAAAATGACGTAATCTCATCTTTTTTTTTCTCTTGCTACCCATAAGGTTGTCCACATTTTATTTTAGCTCGAACAGTACCTACTTCTACTTGACTTTGACAACTTCCGCTGATACTGATCATTCCACTCGGAATGTGAGGCATTTGGTTGTGGCCTATGACGCAAATAGGTACAACTAGTCCTGGTGACGTGTACGGCATGTGGGCTGATAAGGATTTTGTTTATGCTCGCTAATCAGGAGCAATACAAACAACTACGGCCAGCGTGCCTAGAATCACTTCACCATTATGCAATAAACTGGCGCACAGTGCCGTAGTTGTATGATTTTTTCCTACTGGTCTAAGACTTTAGGCGGCGAGTGATTCAGTCTGTATTTTATACGTGATATCCCCTTGGAAATGTACATTTATAGATCTTTTCAGGGGCTTAAAATTCACATTTCTAATAGGCATACATTCCCTCAAAAATATAGAATTTTTAAAGTTGTTCTTTAACAAATACATTAACTTGTATCACTTAAAATCTTATAAAGGCAACACGCAGTAATAACCAATAGCTTCACTGAAAGGCTTTAAATTGGTGAATACACTTTCACGTAAATAATACAAGCTGTTCTGTTGTGGTCGTTTTGTACAAGGCGAACAGGATGAATCACGCACGCATCGGCCGGTCTGGTGTTGATATTGTAACATGACCTCGGGTGCAATTCTCAGATGGTAAAATTGACTTTGGCATGATTCATAAATAGTACAGACTACCCTCCCATTAGGAACATCAGTATTCCCAGACTTGAGGAACACTGGTATTCGAATCCCGCCTCCATTATCTACCGACTGCACTAGCATGTCAAGCCTGCTGTTGAATGGCGGGAAAACTAATCACACTCCAATAATGCCATATTTGCATTGTTTTTATTGAAGACTGTATAAATGATTGACAAAATAGTTTTTGGTCTTCTTATCATAGAAGTAAATATGATTTTTATTTCCTCATTTACAATTAAAGAATGTGAAGTGTTGCTAATTACATTTCAAGTGGTAATTTTATGTATGTAGTGCGAAGCCATAACCTTATTATTTGATGTGTTGGACGATGAAGTTCAGAAGTGTACACAGTATAATAAACTTATATTTTAGTAAGATACCCCATCTCTTATGC
The DNA here is from genome assembly GCA_003012365.1 of Medauroidea extradentata. Classification (NCBI taxonomy): domain Eukaryota; kingdom Metazoa; phylum Arthropoda; class Insecta; order Phasmatodea; family Phasmatidae; genus Medauroidea; species Medauroidea extradentata. The sequence continues at coordinate 4,095 of PNEQ01125576.1, read as the reverse complement.
TATTTACATGGTAATTACTAATTCAAAATCATGATTTTATTCAGCATTGCAAAATAAACATGTTAATTGAACATACTGGCAATTAAGTATGTTGTTAAATGTAGTCATTTCTTTATAAAAATATATACTGCTTCTTCAACAAAGTTTGTGTAATTTACCATTAACCTCCATGAAAAATACAGAAAATTCAGTATATTTAATATACTAAATTGACAGAAAAATTTCATTCTCGTAGCAAATTATATTGATAACTAAGGACACGAGCCACATTATACGTTATATGTATTCTTGGTAGCCCATAAATTAGAGCTATTGTCAACCACAAACTAAATTTATTTCCTAAAATGTAGGTAAGTTTATTATTTTGTTTACACTGCAAATATTTTGCAATTATTAAATGCCTGAACTCTTATACCTTGGGCATGATTGTTTATATTAATTATGCATGTCTAACATAATTTTTAAACTAACTGTAGCAACTCACTATTGGTACTACAGTTATTATTTCTAGTCAACTGAGATCAATTTTGTCTTCTTTTTCGAGGGCAGCATGTAATGCAATTCAATTAAGTTACATGAAACCCTATTCTAACCATGAATATTCATTAGTTGCCCGTATGTGTGTTTTAGCTACAGATAAAACACAATCGTAATTTTAAAATGGTTACCACATAAAAACATTAGCATCACTGCATCATAATTGATCATTAAGTAGGCAAGTTAAAGGCTTGGATACTTCCAAAATTTTCTACCCTAACATAAAGACTCATTTATAAAATGTGTTCATTTTCACCACGTGAAAATTGATGGCTTTCTATTGGCTATTATCTAAAGTATCGTGTGACAAGACTGTAAGCATGTGACTAGTACTGGGTTCTTATGCCTGTGAGCCTGCCTGTTGCATTCTCAAATATTGACGACAAGCCACAGTCTGGAGTTCCCTTTTCACCCCTACAAGTTGTCACACAACTAGAATGTTATACACGAGTTTTCACATCATCACCGATTTTAACTTGGCAAAGATGAACTTATGTTGGAAATGCATGTTTGCAGAAAGTTTTGTTGACTACGCAATTCTACCATCGAATTTGTTTGGTAACGAATAATAATAAAAGGATATTTATGTTATCATGTGTTAAATTCACAACTTCTAACTTGTGTGCATGATTTACAGATAGGCTATGTTAAATAAACATGTGTGCATATACCAAACAAACGTGGTTTAAATTCAGCTACGTATAACTTAGTTTGAATTAAATTTTGTCATTGAAAATTCAGGCAAAATGTACCTCACCTTGCAACTCTCTGTTGTAAATTATTATTTATAACAAGACAGCTCACTATAATGTATAAAAAGCATGCAAACATTTTTGAGATTGCAAGAAGCAGAGTTCTAGGGAATACGTATTGTCTAGAAGACACAGATCTGTGGCATTACGAAATTTAGTCTATTTCCAAATTACACCTTTTCTGACCAACTCAAGAACATAATATGCACAAATATTTTTCTGGAGAGTATCCTTTATTTCTTTTTTGGGGGGGGGGGGGAGAAATGTGTACTATAGGCAGGATTGTGGACAAGGAAAAATTTTAAAACAAAATACTTTTTTGCAGACACAAATTAACATTTACTTCAGGACGTTTTTGGGTTTGTAAAGTTTTGTTAGAAGTATAGAGGACGTTGAGGTCAATATGGTATTTATTTTTGGACAAGAAACCCTTTCGAATTGGACTCATAAAATGTTAAATAAATATTTTTGTAAGCCTTAGGTCCAAAAATTACGTTACCTAATTGAACACATTTCATTACATAAAGCCATCAGTGTTAACTAAATATATACATTAACATAGCGCTAAGGTATTCTGAAATATCACCCCTAGAGAAAGACTGCAATGAAATAAAAAGACAAAATTTTAAGCATTAAAGTTAAAAAAAAAATATGTGACACACCTATATGTTCGCCACCACGATTTATTATATTTAATAGTCATCAGTGTCAACCATCATAAATTAATACATAATAATAGCTATGCCCTGCGACCATTCGCTCTCCTTGCCATTATATCAGGATCACATTGATTGAAATAGTTTTCATTAGTGTCTTTGTGAAAACGAGAGAGAAGGGAGCAGGAGCAAAGTGTGCCTGGAGCCTCACCTCACCCCACCCCCGCTCGAACCACCTCCCTAACTAAACAAGAGGGGAGGGGCTCCAGCCAATAATTTTGTAAGTTGTCACTGTATTGTAGATATTTAGTAACTAAGAAATCATAAATGCTAACAAGTAAAGGAACCATTTTATGTAAATGGATGTAAATAGCAAAGCGAAATTAAGCATTATTTAATAGATACGGTCCTGACCGAAATTATTGTCCTCGAGAGGCGGGGCCATCGGTGGCAAGCTGACGCCTGATTGGCCCAAAACGAACCGGAGCTTGCAGGTCAAGAAACGGGAGGTTTTGTCGTGAATTAAGAGAGAAGCGAGCTGCGGGAACGGTTTAGGAGGTAGACGTCGGCAAGCCGCGAAGGACAGCGTACAGGGACGCAACCGACAGGCATCGAAATTGGCGTCGAGATGCCTTAGAGTAAGGAATCGTCAGCGAGCCACGAAAGACGCCGCACCAGGTGCTGTCGGGAGGCATCAAGTTGAGATTAAGATTTCGTTGGGTTGCAGAGTATTGTGGGCCAAGGCATCACCATCATCGTTGTTTTGGGCGTCGGGACGCTATTAAGATATTGCCAAGTCAGAAAGTACGTCAGGCTGAGGCACCTCTGATTGGTAATTGTAGAGACGTTGTGAGACGAGGCAGTTGATATTTAAGTAGTCGTCGGGGTTTCCATACAGGTAACTATTATCATTAAGAGCCGTGCCGATAACTCTGCGATAGCAACAGTCCACCCTGAAAGGACGATAACAACGTGCTACCCTGGTAAAAAGACTTGCAAACTTTTTCATTACAATATCCTAGTGTCCAGAACTTTAACCCGTTATTCAATAGTCAATCGAGCATTCCGCAGAAAGTAAACAAGTTAAAAGAAATATAACATAGCGCACGTCATAAACACTCGCTTGACAGCGGGTTCAATTCATCAAACCCCATGATAGAACATGGCCTAGAAAATTTGGTTTGTTTCCTTGAAACATCAACATGCTAAAAAAAAAAATTGGTCATAGACTTTGTAAATTATTGATTGCTACAATTTTAATAATTTTCGTGAAGTATACTTCTTTCACAAATATTTGTGAACAAATATTATACATTCTTTTTAAATAACGAACACCTCTAAAGTAAAAAACTAATAAACAGTATTTTTACAATAATGTAATAAACACTCTTGTATAGGTACTACATAAAATTAATTCATTTTGTACCTTAATAAATAATTATGCACCAGAACAAAGTAAGAGTGAGCTTGTGGCATTGAAATATACAGAAAGTAATGTGAACACTAATACACAAATTTGACGGTTTATTACAGTAGGTAAAGTAAAAAATTCTAAAATTAAAAGAACCAGAAGAACATGTGCAGGCCTTACCTTGGACAGCCTGAAATAAAAAAAAAAATATAAGGAAAGTTGAAATTCGTAAGAAAAAACAGGGAATTTACTTGGAATTCAGGAAAATTTTTGGAAATCCCTAATCATAGTACGTAATTTGAGGGGTTAAATGTTATTCTCAGATCTGCCAGCACTCAAACCACGGAAGTATATTTCTTTTTTCATGAGGTTGTTTAGTGCGGAGTCATAAACACTGTGAAATAGTGTGTGCGAGGATTATATTTAGACCATATTATACTGTTATTCTGTTTTTAAAAAAAATATATGATGTTTGTAATCACGTAGAAATCTGCAAGATGTATTTAATGGTAGGAACTTCATTGTACGAATATGAACGCATATATAGTGAAACTTCCCTTAGCGGACACTTCCGAATAGCGGACACTTCCGAAAAACGGACATTTTTCCAATCACCGGCAGATTAACATGGAGCCTTATGGAGAAATACTCTCCAAATAACGGACATTCTTATTAACGGACGCGGACACATATTAAGTAGTGAATAACGGACAAAATGCGCAAAAAAGGGGCGCGAAAA
>PNEQ01125575.1:0-15988 GCA_003012365.1 Medauroidea extradentata | reverse complement strand
CCAGATTAGTATTTATACTAAACCCTATTACTGCTATATTAATTCGCTCTTCTTGCTCAACTTTATTCCTAAAGAATTCCATTAAGTTCAATAATTTACAATCTCCTTTCTTTCCTACACTACTGCGTAGCCACACTCGCAGTAAATCTCCAGTCAAACATGACTCTACTAGAGGAAAATGTATGGCTGTGTACTTGTCTGACTAGACACCTAAAGTTTCAAGTGCCCTTAGTTTCGATTCCAACTGGTCATACAGGAAGGACAATTGCAAACTATCTGCTAAATTATGTGTGGTGAGATTTAGAAGCTCACGTACATAAACTTCAACCAACGTTTCTTCCCGCCTAAATCGAGACTTTAAACATTCCACCGCTTTGTTATAATTTTCAGCCGTTGGTGGGAAACGCTCAATTACTTCTCGAGCTCTAGACACAGGAAAAGTGGACAGAATTAGGTACCGAAATTTATCGTAGTCGTCCAGTTCATCGTCGTCATGTACTTTTGAAAACTGACTCCAGAATGCTAACCGTTTGTTTAATTTCCCTCCATACTTCTTAAGTTTTATTTTAGATAGTTTCTTCTTCCTTTTAAATGGCACACTATTGTCCTTACTAGTTTCATCCAAGTCACCATTATAAACTATCTCACGAATAACTTCAGAAAGTTGTACACCCAACAGGGCATATTTTGTTTTAAACGAGTCTACCTCTTCTACTTCCACTTCTAATTCATGCTAATTTTTTCCCGTAGACTAAACTTAAATTAAGTATACTGTCGTCAAGAGTTGACAGTTCTGAAATTTTCCCCTGCAACAAATCTTGGTAAATATTAATAGTAATCAGGTCGGCCTCACCTTAGGCGCCTGGCGTTGATATCATTTGACTAGTGGCATTGTAGACTTTATTGTATGATGAACGCAGTACTGCTCGTATCTCCACCGCAGTTTTTAAATCTACGATACTCTACGAGATTCCTGTCGCGGTCGCCAAATGTTAAAACCGTCTACCCGACGAATTAGAAGAAATTTATAATCGTTGCGTATCATAAATACACATAAAGAACAAATCTTAAACAGCCAAAATGAAAGAAAGAAAATAAATTTTATTTTTTCTCATAACTTATTGCTTATAACCACAGCCTAAGAGGAAGAGGTCTTGACACCGCGTATGCTGTCCTGCAAGAGAAAGTGACTCACATTTTGTCGCTGAGTGCTAGTAGTAATTTGGTGGAAGATTTGACTTGTTTATATCTGGCGACGTTACAATTTTTGTAACTAGTTATATTAAATTATTTTAATAAGGTAAGTTGATGTGTCCACAAATATATTGGTATGTGTTGAACTGTTTATATAAAGCCGGAGTTACAACAATCCGTCGCTTCCCTCAGTCGTCCGTCCATCCGCACTGGTTCGCACGTCGACGGACCGTCTGCAAAGCTAGCGATTTACAACAATCCGTCATCCGTCCATCGTTATTCCTTCCGTATGCAATGCTACCAATGCACAAACATAAAACTTCTGTGGGACGTAAAAAAATTCCCCTCAACAATTTACTTATTTTTACGGATTTATTTATTAGTCGATGGCTGCTAGTACGTACAACAGCTATTTTTCATCAAGCATTAATTTTGCGAGCATAATATTTACTAATAAAATTATTTGAGTTTTAATTTGAGTAATCATTATATAAATAAAGTAACTTGTTTTAGTGTTTTAATGTTTTCCGTATGCCATAATTATCTCAGTCATAATTTAGTCATGAATTGGCAGCAATAAGCAAGAAAAATATAAAATAAAACTAACCTCACAGCCTTCTTTTAAAATGCAGCCATTGAAACGATCGCCGCCATCATTAGAAGGCTGTGCTTTCATCCGTCTCCCGTCAAAGTTAAAGCTTGTCAAGCTTTCAGCGGACGGATAGAAATATTGGAAGCTTCTGATTGGCTGAAGGTCACGTGTTTGACGGACGGACGGTCTACTGACGGGCGAGACGGATAATTGTAACCCCGGCTTAAGTCGCCTGAAAAATAAATGTTATTTACTATTGTTTTTGTAAACACATTCTAACAAAATCTATTATTTCTTGCCCTAGAACATTTTTCAATTGTTGCAATGTGTGTCTTGTGTAAAATGTTGATAAACTAAATTTTGTAGTTGAAAATAGCGTTTAAATACAAAATTACATTAATTTTTTTTTTCTGTATAGCACACGCAATTTCGATAACAACTTCACATTTTAAGCTAAGCCAAATACAAAACATGACCAATCTTACACTATATTACTACTAGCGCTTGGCGACAAAAAAGGGAGTCACATTTTATTCCTCAGTGTCAAGACCTCTACCTTCATAGACCATGCTTATAACATTCTACATGTTCTTTTTTAGAAGAACATAAAACAACCTCCATAGACAATTTATATGAGAAGAAATATTTCATCACACTCCCAAAAGTACACAAAATGTTCATCTCGTTCTCATTACTTGCACTGTTTTTAACAACCCTTAAAATGTTTAATAGTTCCACCCCACACCGCTAGGTTATTTTTTGCACCTTTATATTTGTTACTAGTACAGATCTATCTGTTGGTCGAAAGGCGAAAGGGCTGAGGTAACTGGTCCAAGAACAAAAAAAAAAAAACATGCAAGAATCAGCACTAGTGCACGAGGGAACTGACAGTTATATGCACGCATAAAAAATGCAAAACCTGCAATGCTTCTAATTTAACCGCGGATGACATCAGTGCTATGTCCATACTAACTCTGCACTAATACACTGTAGCAATGTGTCAGGTGTTATTCTCTTGAGTGTTAGGATAAACAAATCAAATTATAAACAAACATGTTCATTGGCTGGCAACTGCCGTGCACCGTGATCTTGCATAAGAAATAGATCTTTGTTATCTGTCGTGTACATATAAATTTACCGCTCCATCACTTAAAGAGAGAGTTTTATTAACAAATATCTAAAATATACAGACGTTATAAACACAATCTACGACGATATATATGTATTACTTTAATTATGGTTAGCGGACGACACGTCCGTAAAGTTGGTTCACGAGTTATTTAACGACTGACGCACTGCTAAACGTACGAGTTTCTTGGTACATTTGCCAGTATTTAGAGACGTACGATACTCCGAAGATACCGAAAGTTTAGTTTTAGTAATAATTACCACAGTAAAAATAAGTCAGAAATATCACAATCAGATATAATGTTTTATTTTTTAAAAGTATTTTTGGACGTAAACGCGTCAATGTTGTGGTTACTACGAATGTTTTCTTTCGTTCGTCCATTTTCCGTTCCAGTTCGTCAGATCCACGGCCGCGTGGTCCGAACCAAAGTTCCTTGTTCTATTTATTCCGTCCTCGTGTCGGTTTATATATACGTCGCTTGCAGATTAGGTTATGTGATGCTGGACGTGAACAGTGAAAATGATTGTCTTGCATGGTTTTCGAAACGTGGATATATTTCTTCATTACTGAACAAACTGTGGTGATGTTTATAAGGCAAGAATAAAAATCTCACATAGCAATCTTTTATGTATAAAAAAAAACAATATGTGTCGTGAATTATCGACAGATTGTTTGGTGATTTATAAAATGTAATTTTTCCAAAACGAAGTACAAAATAATCCAGGAGGACTTTACAGTAAGTTTAAATACTCATCATGTTGACAACTTTTTTTCTGCATGTAGTATCAAATTTTCGTTACGTTAATACCGGAATATTTGAATACAATCGTTAGTCATGACTTGACAATTACTATTAAATTTTGAAATATACAGTAATTACACATGATGTCAATATTTTTATCACGTTTTTGTGTGATTTTTGTTTACCTATGTCAATTACACGTACGAAATTTTCACGCAAAATTTTTTTAATATTTATGGCGTTGTTGTTTCCTATGATTACGACTGTACACACGTTTGTCGGTTGGAAATAGTACGACGGCGCGACGCAAAAAATTGAGCCAATTAGAAGCTAGCGAAGTGCAATGATATTACTATATTTGTTTACTTCAGAACTCAACTTAGAGTGAACGGAGAATAGGCATGTAGAACAAAATATTTATTTTACTCACTTAAATGCATTTGTGTATGTATGAGAACATTTGATAAGTGGAAAAACAGGTTGACCGAATCTACTGCAGTTGTATATTTAAAGTGTCCATAATTAATATCTTCACATTAAAGACAAAATTAATACTTTGTCTGCAGAACAGTGTGTTGAAATTGTCATTAGTTATCATATGTAACCTAATAATGTGTACAATAATAAATGTATGTTTCTTTATGTTAGACACGGTATTCTTCCCGACAATATACAACAAAACCGAAGCAGAGCAACATCATTTCCTGTTTAAATACACAGCACCTTAAAAGCCAAAATCGCGGAGGCCGCGTCATGAAGGCCTAGAGTTAGCTCGTGGTCGGATTAATCCCTTCGGGGAAACAACAGAGAAATACTTCGTGTGTATTCCCGAAACTTCTCATCCTTTACACATGTAGGAAAGAAAATAATGAATGCTCTTTCCAGGAACATTTTTTGGAAAGAGAGAAACACGCCTTGAACGTAGAGGTTAAATTATAATATGTAATTAGGACATAAATACGACACTGTCAATAATACATCACCTCAAATCACTTAAATGTAGGAAAGTCAGTACAGCAGATGTAAGAGTGTGACAGGATATTATCTTCCAGGGCTGTCAACTAGAAAGATTTATGTGAATGGAAACACAGATACCAAGAAGAAGGGAAACCAGTAGCATCACTGCCAAGGCAATACAAAATATTTCAGTTAAACTTCAATCTGGCATATTCTGATCCCAAAACAGATACATGCTAAGTTTGTGCGGAAACAAATATAAAGATATCAACCTATGCATACAGAGTTGACACACAGTCTTATAACGCAGAATCGCCGGCATAAATCAAACGCCAAGAAACTTTATGAGATACTTAGAACACCAGAGGATGGCTTCGTAAAAATTTAATTTGATACGCAGCAGAATCAGCCGCTACAGAAGTTGTCAGTGAGAGATTATATTCACAGCATTCACGGATTTACAATTTATCGTTTTGTATCCACAGTGATGAACAAGATGCAAGTAAAATCTGCATCTATAAATGGACAGAAAACTAATTAGGCGGAGGACATAATGAAGTGTACTCCACACGTGTGGATATAACTAATTTTTAGAAGATTGTTTGTGAAGGGACGGCTGAAATACCATACATAATAATGTTGTTTTTAGACACTCATCAATGTTGTGTGCTTTGTCGCAATAATTTTTCAACGAGTACAGTTTCCTCAAAGGTGCAACATTATTTTTCTATTCGTGGTCATAGTTATGTGCTAGCGAATAGGACATTTGAAAAAATTTAGAAAAAAATTATGGAAAAAGAAGTACTTACATGTCCAGCTTAATATCATGTTATATTTGCCTTAAAGAGCATGTTACCTTTTAATATGCAAGAATAAAGGACATTTATATACAGGAAACTAGCATCATCTCTAGGTGTGAGGAACAACTGCTCAGGGTTTGGACCCCGTCGACGCCTCGACCCCGCCTGCCGCGGCGATCGTTTTTGCTGCCTTTTGATGCAACACATAATGTTGTTCGACAGAGAACATCAGTCGTCAACGTGTTTGGAGAAATGTGTTTGCTTGCTGAAACAAACTGTACTAGTGATAAAAAACGGAAAAATGTACTAAAGTTATTGTACAATGTGAATTTAATTGAAAACGTTACATACTACTACAATTTGGTAATTCAAGGCAATGTGACTATTCAGAAATGTTGACAGAAATAATTTAACATTGAGCCGCATATGTAGGAGCCTACCATTGTTTGTCTTTTTTTACATTGCATAGAAATGTTATAACTATTTTCTGTAAGTTTTGGATAATTCACAACTATGTCGTACTCATGTAAAATATAGCCGTGTTTGTAAATATCTGTACCTGGTGTTAAAGTAGGGCATGCATTGGATAGTAGGACATTTCCTTTTGTTACGAAGGCGCCGATACTTGATTTCTTTGTAGATATGATTGTTTTGTTTTTTATGGGGTACTAAGTTGTCCCTAATACTGCATACAAGATGCTCTTATTCATATAACCTTGCACTTTTGTGTATTCAAATTACATACAGTCACAAGGAATGTGACAGAGAAGTATTGATCAATTAAGGGGAAAATTGAGTTTTCTGTAAATAAACTTGTTCGTCTGTGGCAAAAGTTTATTATTTTCACTTAGGGTCTTCAATTAATGAAACTACAATTTTACAACGCTACAGTAATTATTTTCACTCCTACCATAAACTACCGTTTGTTAAAGAGTTTGGATATGGCAATGAATTGACCAACGAAACTATAAATTTAATCGACTTAAAACAAAAAATAAAATAAAGAAATAAAGAAAATCACTAGGCATGTTTCGTTCGGATTCTTCTCCTGCAACCTATTTGACGTCATAATACTACGAATTCTTCGTTAACGTGTAGTTAAAACCTCACGTTATGAACATCCGAATAAAAATTACGTAATTCAATTCTATCTTCTGACTAGTAAGAACGAAACGGCAAATATCATGGTGGTCTTTCTAAAACATTTTGTAGTCTGTTGTGTTTCTACTTCGTTACTGATCTTAATTTCACAGTTTAGTAACACACCGGATGTGTTTCAGAGTATGTTTTTCACAGTCTATGAAGATCATTGTGGTTTGCATTACTTGCTGAAACAAGTTTTCTGCTATACCTTTTCTTTCCTTTGATTTTATTTTATTTTGCTTTCCTGTTTACTTCTTCGCGCAGTCATTTGTGTGTTTATTTCCAGTTCGTTTTCAGCGAAATCTAATATCCGCAACCCTTATTCCCATTCATTACGTCTTGACACCAAATACAAAATAATAAGGGTTTCTATAAAATATGTTTATTTTATAATTGTTTCAAAACGACTGTACTAGATACGTGTTGATGCTCTAGACTAATACATGCAAGTAAACTGAATTCTCAATTTAATATTTGTTGTTCACTTGAATAAAAAAAATCATAAATTTATTTCATTAAAGTAAAAAATTCGTAAATCATCGTCTTTTTGATATTTTATAGTTAATTTCTCAACCCATTCAGTGTAATGGAGCTAAAGATATGCCATTAACTTGCAGCGTACAACACGCTTGGTGTTGTGTTAAGTGATGGATAACTACGAATAACAACTCAACGTGTTTCAGAAACACGTAAACAAATTTTGCCAGGGGATAGCTGTTGTGGAAACAAGGGATTTGATGTGTGTGAAGAAAAGAAGAATGCACACGGCTGTGGCTTACAAAATGGTAACTGTGATCGAAAAGTGATATCTGACGGCATAGTAATTAATCGGTGTGTCGTAATGAGAAAAATCACTCTTCTTGCAATTTACCTAGGATAAACAGTTTTCGTGTTAATGCTACATTTTTGTAGCTACGATGGCTTGGTGAGCAGGCAACTCTTCCTACACAAGGATGTGAAAACACGTAACTCCATACTTCTTCTTTAATAGACTCTTGATGTCTAAATATCTGAAATGCTACTAGGGTATTATATCGCAAATATCTTCTTTTGACGTCAGTATAGGCATAGTTTGCTCACATTAAAAAAAAAAAAAAAAAAACATAACCCCGGTAGACGAGTATTGAATTCTTATCGTGATATGTTACAGAAAATGGTTTCAATTCGTACATGAGTTCAATATTACAGGATAAATGCATGCATGTAAATAAAAGTTCAAGTTATATTTAATTTAATTAAAATAAATTGGAGTACGCAAGGTCCCTGGGTTAAACAAAGAGAGAAGAAGCTAAAAATATATTATCGATATTTAGATTAGCATTTTTATACTTCCATTAACTATACTGACAAAACACACTGATCACGTTTAATACCACAGGTTCTTATTAATGTGGTTTTTGTGAGATGAATTTCAAATTCTGAAAGGAAGCAGTTAGCGCAGTAACATTATATAGAGATGTCCGGAAATAATTTGTTGTACGTGGCCTATTTTTGTCACAACATAATTTTATGTAATTTTGACTAATTATAAACATCATGAAATTTTCATAAAATCTGTAACTAATAAAAAAAATATTATGTTTTGAAAAAAAAATTTAGCTACACATTACAAACAATTTCGTAACGGTTTTAGGATATCTGCTACCTTTCAAGACTCAATAGGGACCTGTGGCGTTAAGTCAATAACTCCAAACAACCATGGTTAAAATGTGTTTAATTGAAGAATATTGTGTCTAAATGTATAGGTTCCACGGTGCTCCACAAATAGATCTCCATGTTCTGGGGTTATTGTAATAAAGAAATAAAAAGGCTGTAACGAGATCGTCACAGTTTGTAAAGTTTGTTTATATAATTTGAGGATCTAATAAACTAAGAAAGACAATTTTTTAGTATTTTGACAGGTACCAACTTACTAAAGTAATTTTTGTTGAACCTTATTAATTTAATGTTATTATTGTTTTGTGTTTGATTAAGAAATTATCTCACTCATAGTTATTTATAGTTACTACTAATTATTTCTCATAGACGTTAAAATATCTAGAAGCTATTTGAGATTGTTATTGCATTTCTGAAAAGCTCATATAACATTTCTTCTTTGAAAAAAACGCAAATACTTTATGAATATGTTAGTATTACCAAATTTTTCGATAATTATTTATTTAAATATTTTCCTAATTTATTCCAACTTCTGGTTAATAATTTTAATATCAATTTGAAATATGTGTCTAAAATTTTAATTACCATGTGATTGTACATAGTATAAGTCTAGTTATTTTTACTTTGTAAGTAAAGAGTACTTATCTACTCCAGAGAGGTTTCTCTGAGCATATTGCAGGTTTTATCCATATTGTTTTGATTGGTTGCCACGGCAACGGCTCCCAATTTGAAAGAGAGCATAGATATGCTATGTGAAAAAAGGAAGTAGAGAGAGTTCCCTGAATTACGATGGAAGAAGCATGCAGTAGAATCAGCCCAGCAGCAAAATGCATAATTTAATTTCTACCGCCGATCTAAGGTTAGGTCAGGGAACTTACTAGTTAGACAATAGTATGTCTGTTATTTTTAGGCCATATTAAGAAGAGGCTCGCATCAGTAAAAATATTTAGGCTAAATTTGAAGTGTTATGAAGACGCCGAGAACTTCAGATCTACATTGTAAGAATAGCCATTTTGAATACCTGAGCATCTAGCGTCCCTATGTATATCCATCTTGTGGACAAGGCCGACCACTTCAAATGTTGACTTGGATAATTCTATCAAAATTTATTTCACAAAATTTACGTTTACAAAATTTAAATGAAATCGTAACATTTTATTCCATTAGAGTTTGGTGTGACTAATCTTTTTCAACGAACTCAAACCCAGTGGTCCTGAGTTAAAAGTTATGTTCCACGACTGAGCACCATATATAAAAGAACCAAAATTTTAATTTTATCCCTAGCCGAGGAAACCTAGTATCAAATTTTTAACCAAACTCAAGATCTTCTCTACTTTATGGTAAATTGTGTCTAAACTATGTGTTTGACCTAGCGTGAGAGATTTTAGATAAAATTAAATAATATTTTTAATATACTCCATTATCCTCAATAAAGTGCACTAATTCAAGTTACCATGCTGTGTCTTAAGTTTTGGTGATGAATATACAAGAACCTACATTTTGGTAAGAAAAGTATCTCCTGCAAACAGTAATAAAACTTACAAATTATTCTATACTCAACTCACCTTATTTACCGTCACAAAAATGTTTGGTACCACTACTATTACAGAAAAGAAAAACTCAATCAACACAACATCAATACATAAAATATGATTGCAAGTTACATATAGTGATTCACTCTTTATCTTTTCCCTAATTTCAGATTACTATCGGGATGGACGTAAGGGTGGCGAGCTTAGACAGACAGCTATACTTACTATTACGAACACTCGACACTGCTTCCTTGAGGTACAACTACCAGGGATTAAGGTTAATTGTCAAGTCCACAATAAAGAATAGATGTGGATTTAATTTACACAGATAGCTTACAACACAACGCCTCGAGTGGCATCGTGCCATCCTAGCTACATTCATAAATTACGGAGAACTAATTTAAATATAACTGTAACCCAGTTCCATGAGGCTTACCACTGAGTATTGGCGTTGTCGGCAGTAAGACGGAAAGCGCTCCTGTGCACGACCGTGACTTCCCCGGGTCAAGAGCGGAGTCAAATGAGCCCAGGTCCTCGAACGACGGAGTTGGTCAGCAGGGGACGACGTCCTCACCAACCATTTGACGGTCCGATGAACCACCACCTCGGTGGCTCTGCCCCATCGTTACATGTGTCAGCTAGATCTCAATAGCAGGATAGCCTTCAAAATGTTTCCACAACACCGCTCAACCGCTTACTTCTCACAGTGTCTCACAGTGTCGTATTTGCTGACCGGAATACATTGAGATGCCATTTCAAGACTTTACTCATTTCTATTACATAAGACGAGTTGCAACACACGTTGGGCTCGCATACGAGAAAACCCGTTCGAACCCCGGCACGAACCAAATGATTTCGGCTTTCCATGGTTTCCAAATATCGCTCCAGACAAATGGTTGGTTGGATGATTCCTTGACAAAGGATACCTCTCCCAGCCACATACATTGTATCAAGTTTGTCAGCGCCTCTAATGACCTCACTGTCGACGAGACATAAATCCCACTTACCTTACTTCAATCCGACTCCTCATGGATCTGAATAGATAAACTGTGAACTGAAGTAACTTCTTTTCAGCACTTATTGAGTTCTTCAGCGCTGGTGAGGGGGTGACATGTTGTGAGAATTTTGCAGTGCCGTAATGAAGGGCTGGCCGGGGGGGGGGGACGGAAGGTCCCCGTCCGTCGGTATCGTCCGGCACGATTCCCAAATAAGAAGAACCTTGGGTCGACCCCGCCAGGAATCAAACCTGGATCGCTGATGGCCATTTTCTCACAATTTTATGCCCAAAATAACCCTTATATCCTAAACACGTCTAAAATTTTAGAAATTTAATTAATAATTATATTTTTACCCTTCTCTACATAAAATAAAATTACACAATGTTCTTGACCCCGCTACGCGGGCAGTTGAATAATATTTTCAAGCTCACAGTCTCTTGAGGTGGGACAATGGGCATTAATTTCACTGACGGTCATTTTAGACTATCAAATTTTGCTTAAATTTTCTATTAAATGTATTAAATTCGAATGTCGTGTGACGCCATGCTAAATTCGGAATCGCGACTATTTTGTCTTTCAATTTACTACATATCTTGAAATATAAACATGTTTGAAATTATTTTCAATTAAATTATTTAAAATCAGAAAAGTGGTGTTTTGGCACTTTAAATTCAAATAGCATAATATTTGTTTTCTGTCTGCGAACTAAAACATTTTAAATGTGTATACTTGCGTAGTTTCTTTTCAATAATACATACTAAATTAATGAGAAATTTTGCATTGGTTTCACCAAATAGTTTTGTGTCGTGTACAATCAGTAGATATTTGTAAAATAGCTACATTATTTAATTTGTGCATAATTTCTTTGCAAATGGTGTGATAACTTTTCACGTGATCCTTTCAGTGTTTATTGAATAAAATTTCTTGAATCGTTGCGTTATTCAGTAACTTTTCAAGTGATCCTTCCAGTGTTAATTGATTAAAATTTCTTGAATCGTTGCGCAATTCAGTAACTTTACAAGTGATCCTTTCAGAGTTTATTGAATAAAATTTCTTGAATTGTTGCGCTATTCAGTAACTTGAATTCAAAAAATTTTATAAATTTTTATTAGATTGTGTGAAAAAGACTTAAGTAATATATGCATATTTTAATTTAAAAGTCAATAATTCTACCACTTATTTTACTTTACATTGAATTTTATGTTTTTATTTCACTTTTTTACCCATAGCTTAAAGAAACTTTTTCCATAACACCCACATTACAATTAATCGACATTATATGTTTTCAAACTGTTGATTTTTTTTATTCTAGCATTTACTTCACTATACCTTACTACCTACTAACAATTTTTATTCCTTAATACACACTTGCAACATAACTACACAAGGTCAGTTACCAAAAATAAAAAAAATTTATAATTAAAGTAAATCAATAAATCCATTAATGACATATAAAATATTCACGTGATACGATGTTTTTCCGTGTGACCCTTGAAGCGGACACCACTCACACTCTCGCTGTTTAACTTAGCAATGCCAGTAAATTTACAATATATTAATCAATTGACTTTAAAAATTCTAAAAATATCGTTATATTAACATTTTGTAATCGTCATGCTTAACACGCAAGAGGTACACACTTTTACCTCAATAAAAACGTGGCGGACAATATGTAACCTCTGCCACCTTCACTTGACGATCGACTTAATTTTATAACCATAAAATTGAACATCATTCCTTCTTTTTTCAATCCTTCGGACCCCCCGCCAACATTACCAACACCATCCCTTCCACCAGCCTTTCTTCGCTGGTTATGAAATAATTTCGGCCACTGATTCAGAACTAATTGGAGTCAATTTAAACAGTTCTTCAAGACTATGACACTTCTGGCAATACACTTATGTTATGTGTTTGTTGAGGCAACACGCACTTTCCTTCTACGTGAAGGACTGTTTGTTGTTCAGTCTTTGCTGTACTTATGGGAACGTGTTACCACGAACGTGATTAGAACTTAGAAAGTGAATCCCCGCATGTTCTTAATGGTGTACATTCCTACCGAAACAAGCGCGTCAATACTTATGGAGATTTAGCGAGAGTTCGCTTCCAATTAGGAACTAAACACTGCAAGAGAAAGATAGAAAAAACTTAGAGCTTGAAAAAATTGTCACACCATGAATATTTCCAGACGTTTCATCATTAAATCGGTCTTCAGAGCCTGTTTGTCTTAACAGGTACGAAATACTGGTGACGAATTTCCACAGTTACATGAAACTAAACAGATGTTATGACCAGTGTGTTAATGATGACGTGGTAGCAAATAAGTGTATTTGATCAAAAAGCACGTGCCACAACCGTATATGTAATTCTCATGGAAAATATACACGGGTTTCTACTTTAAGAAATACTAAAGAAAATTACAAATAAATTGGTCCGACTGAAATTGCGTAGAACCCTGACAAGTCTTTAATTAATTGGACTAGACCAGACATACAATGTATTCTACGTTTACTTACACCACAAAAACATTTGAAAATTTATCACAAAGATGTAACGTAGCGTAAAAAAAATATGCAATATAAATCTTTTCTCGTATATAAATTATTGTTAATTTGAACATTTTTTAAGGAAACAGTTTAATGTATACTGGAGTATAGTAAACATGATAAAAAGTTCATTTATTTACGAGATTAAATGTTTATGCACTGTACTGTGTACACATGTAAAACTGCCAATAATTTTTAGAAAGTTTCTCGCAGTGTACGGAAGCCTAATCCATAATGAATCAAGCGGTGTTACGACTAAAATATATTATTTTAAAAAAAACGGTTGCTATTTATTTCATGTGTATTGCGGTAATGTCAATGTCACTAATTTCTTCCACTGTGAGTATGTTCGCGTGTCAAACGATTCATATTCATATCGGATAACATGTGTTTTGTGATGAATGAAAGCAATAAATGCAAAATTTTATTTTAATTACTTAATAATAATTTGTTCTCATAATTAATTTGGTACGTAGTTTGCGATACACTATTAAAACTAATAGGGCAACTATTTAAATATAATACGATAGTATCGCGATCCCAAATTATCCTGTGATTAGAGCAAACTTTAAATAAGAAAAATAATTACGAATGTGATGAACGCTTATGATTGCAACGTGTAAATATTTCAAAGAAACAAATTGTGAATTTATTCCTCATAAGGCTATAATCAATACGTTTTCAAGTAAAGATTCACCAATTTTAACAGAAAATAGCCAAGCCTTTAATACACTTTTTAAATTGTAAAATACTTAAGATAATTTTATTCTTAATAAGATTGGGGTCTATTTTCAGGAAGTCCAGATCATAGCTTGCCATTATTATATACAATTTTTTTTTTCTGAAAAAATTGGTTCCTGTACCAATGCCAACCATATAGCGCCCGTATAGCACACTAGTTCTACTCCGCCAGGTCGTGTTTAGCCTCCATGTATTAGGATCCAAGGTCATGCGCAGATCTCCTCTTTTCCCCTCAGCTGTGACGTCACAGTTGATAAAGAGTGTACGGCAAAATATGCTAAGTTGTCTATAAATTGTAATTAAAATAATACTATTTCAGCCTAGATAACGTTTTTTTTATCAGAATTTTGTCGTAAACTAGATTATATATCGACCGTTGAATAAAATATCGTTTTATTTTTCATCTTGTGAAAGTTGAAGTTCGTGTTTCTATTTTTTTTTTTCCCAAATCTTCATTGTACTAACTTTCGGCGTGATGTATGTGTATTTATAGACTCTGTTATACTGTATAACGATAAGTACTAAAACAGTCATAAAGTTATGAGGCGTTGAAATAATTTTATAGAATTGAAAAATATTCCAAACAAAAGATTATAAATCTTGAACAAATGCACTGTTATCGCTTGCCAAATAATTCTGAACAAATCTCTGTTTTAAATCCTATATATGTCCACTGACGCTGGAAGTTTAGAACAGATAGAAATAAACTGTATTTCGTGTCACATAAGTTATATAAATTTATTTGAACAAACAATTGTTAGCCCAAACTATAAAATTTAGTTGTATACTAAGTTCTTACGAAATCAATTAAAAAATTGCATTCTAAATATACTACACATTCGTAATAAAATAAAATCAAAACCACCACAGTAACATTTTAAAAAATGGATCTTGTTTAAAAATTAAAGTTAAAATATATAAATCTTCTAAGAGGTTTAAAGTGAGCTGTTCCCAGAAGGCATTTAATATTTTCCATATATTGACGCGAATTAAAACATTATTTTCCACACGAAAATATGATTCGGCAATACTCAGCTAAGTCGAAAAGAAACATTTATGAATAAAACAATAAATTAAATATTTTTGTGGTTGATTGTTAGCAAATTTCTTGAATAAACTAGACTATAATTATTATTACAAGCTATATTTATTAACTTGAAAAGTGAAACCGAGAAAATTAGTAATAAGTCGTTTCAGAAAATAAGGTGAGTTTTAAAACATAGTACGGCTAAAAAAATTCTTTGGATGGAATAATTATTGTCATTTTATAAATATATGTCTGCCAGTGTAATGTTGAAAACGAATTTGTTTACAGATTTCTTCTTCTCTACTTATCTTTTCTTTTTTTTTGCATTCTTATAACACATACTTTTTAATAAGTTGTATGTACTAAAACCTTTTGTAAAAATGGCATTAACTCATAATGAAAGATGGAAGCATTACAAATTTAGTGCACTAATGGATATGTAGGTTACTTCAACTAAATAGTCTATGGTGTTTACGACCTAAACATTGAGTATAAGATTTTGGTCAGTAATTAAAAACGAGGTCTTTAGCACGGCTGAGGGGCGACATGATATGATTTTGGATCAGCGCAAGAATGAAAGGGCGGATGAAACGAGAGATCCCTGAGAAAAACCATCGACCAACGGCATCGTTCGGCACCATTCCCTCATGCGACCGATCGACTCCACCGGGATTCAAACCCGAATCGTCTTGGTGGGAGGCGAATGGTCTGACCATTCGGCCACCGTGGTCCTTGGCATAAATAGTAAGTATTTACGTACCAAATCCCTATAAATTCCTATGTGCTGGTTTCCACGTCACCTTAGACCTGGTCTCACGAGGTACAGCACCCGACACGCTATCCCTTTTTTATACATGGTGGGTTCCCCGGAGGCCTACTCATCCATGTTACATCGTCAGGTGGTGGCAGTTGGTTGGAAGCTTCACAGAGCATT
>PNEQ01125574.1:0-15988 GCA_003012365.1 Medauroidea extradentata | reverse complement strand
ATAATTCGGCACAACGTATCTTCTCCCAGAAATGTGTGACATATATTTATATTGTATATGCGTTTTACTACGAACTGTCGCTTCAGAGGCAATAGTTAAAAATAATAATTAACGTTCGTAAAGATATTTATATAAATAAAATGTAAAAAGTTTATAACAATAAGTAGGGAAAGGAATATTTCGCGAGTTCAACGACATGTGTGTAGGAATCCATTGATCTATTTATGCACAAGCCTCGGCCATATGTCCACTAGCTGCTACCCACAGGAACAACACACAATGAACTAATAGACGGGACTTGAATATACGTGGGACAATGAATTATAACACGTCGGCCATTGAACTCGCGAATTATTCCTTTCCTTAACAATAAGTGACCAAAATAGGGGTTTTAGAATAAGGGTATGTCCATGAAACAATATTGTTCGAAACACATTTATTCCTTGACCACTTAAAACATATACTTTGTACTTATACTACGATAAACAGATAAGTGTAGTTCATTATATGATTGCTGTTTATTGTCATAAAAATTCATGTGACGGTTGCGGCAGATCACAGATATAGCTATTTCAGGAACGAGCCTGGAACTGTAAGGGTTATGAGTTCAAATCTAGGTGTCGGTTGAATTTTTTTTACGTTATATATTCATTTGGGATATAATTGAGGGTCTGTGCTGTAGTGGACTTTAAAAAAAATGTAAATAAAAGATGCAAGATGTTCTGCAAAAAAAAAACTAAGTCATAATTCTAATTTGCATTAACAATATTTTTTAAATGATGAAACTGTATTAAACTGTGCGCAAAATAACTGTTTGTTGTAAAATTTTTACATATTTTAAAATTTAATTAATTTTAGTACAGTATCTCTTCCACTGTTACACACAAAAAAGTGCTTTGGTTTGATGCTCTATTTTAGGTTATAGATTAATGAATATAATAAAATAGCTACGCAATTTTCTACATGGCATCTGGGAAGAATAAAGAAATGCTGTAAACCATAATTTCAAATATATTCAATATAAGTTTTTGTGATATTACAAAATGTGTAACTTTAACTTACATCGCGGGTGATCAATTTAATCTGTAAAAAAAAAGTAAAATGTTTGGTACACAGCATTAGTTAAATAGAAGAATGTAAATGAATAACAGTTTTTTAACTACTTATTTTTACAATTATGTTCTATGTTATCTAATTAAGTAAATAATAAAAAGTAACATTACAAACTAGAAACTTAGTTTTATATATATATATATATATATATATATATATATATATATATATATATATATATATATATATATATATATATATATATATATATACACAACTGACATTTACATAGTAAATATTGTGTAGATAAACTAAGAGTGAAGTTGTGTTCGCGTCGTGTGCGAGACCATGCCTCGCGCACGAAATATTCTGTCTTCTACCTGCCGCCAAAACAACAGCGATTCCCGGAAATCGTCATGAGGGGCATAGAAAGTTAATTTATACTATCCTTTTTATTTTGTTCGCTGATACCTCCCATCTATCTCATATAACAAAAAAGTTTCTCGCTTACTATAATTTACTCTGCATTTTCCAGTCAAATGTCAACATGGCATTGTTAAAAAATTTTTTTAATAATATGATAGTTGCATAAAATTAAGTTAATGGACATTATCGTTGGCAGCATAGTTTATAAATGATATACAAAAATTTTGAATACATTTGGTTGAATAGTTTCAGATTTATGAAGAGTTTAGTTAGACAGGTTTTTGTGGCGCGCGCGCATGCATTGGCTTGCGCCAGCTCCGAAAGACCCAAAATGGCGGACGATTATACCCACTCTTTATAGTGCCTTAACCTCAGTACCTCTACTGGTTAGATTCATATCATAGGATGATGGAAAACAAAATTTTGTGCTTTTTCACCCTTTTGGGTGTCGAATTTCGAAAAATTTTAGATTCACATATTATACATTTGCATAAGTATCCAATTGAAATGCAAATCACGACGCTAGTCCGTTCAGTCGAAACAATATCGATTATTCATTAAAATATACATATGACCACTGCACAGTACTGAGAGTTCGAATTTCGAAAAGTCTCAAAACAATTTTGCGATCATTTCTGTAATCATCATCTTGAAGCAAAAATTAACTTTATATCTTGATGGGTTCGATAGATATCGAGAATTTATCTAAAATACATTCAAGGTCTTTTCACCTCCTAAGAGAGTGGATTTAGAAAAACCCTTTAAATTCGTTTCAGATTACTTAATTGGCGTCTCGTGGACGTGAAAAACACCACAATAGCCCGTTTAGCTCGAGATATATCGACGATTAATTGAAAACAAATTTCACCACTGTTCACCCCTTTTCACCTCCTTAGGTGGGTAGTTTCGAAAATTCATGAAATTAATTTTCTGGTATTTAAGTAAGCTTCAACCTTAAACAAAACACACGTCGCTATATAAAAATCAATGGGATCGATATACGGTATATCGATTGTGAATCGAAAACACATTTTACTCTTTATTTTACCTCTTTGCGGCCGAATTCGGAAAATATATTTTAATGGTATTTAGGATATTTACAGAAGCATCAATATAAAACAAAGATCACTTCGATATCTCAACTGGTTCGATAGATATGGAGGAATAATCGAAAACACATTTCACGTATTTTCACACCCTTATTAAAGAATTTCGAAACGTCATCGAGTCCTGTCATATACATTTGTATACGTAACTAATTGAAGTAAAAATCACGACGATAGTCAATTGCGTCTCAGTGATATAGACGATTATTAAAAACACATTTTGCCCCTTTTTACTGCTTGGGGGTCGAATTTCAAAAAATTCCAAAACTCCTTTTTGGGCATTTACTTGAGCAACATTTTGAAGTGAATACCAACTCTCTATCTCGAAGGATTCGATAGATATCATTAGATAATCGGTAAATGTTTAAGAATATTTTCACCCCCTAAAATATTGAATTTCGAAAAATCCTTAAATGGGCTAATATGAATTTTCATGTGTGTCCTATTAGAGTAAAAATCACCATGATAGGTCGTCGGGTTCGAGCACTATCGACGTTTCTTCGGAAACATATTACACCCCTTTTCACCCCCTTAGAGGTCGAATTTCGAGAAATCCCTTGTTTGTGCTCGCCTACGACCTGAGAGGAACACACACACAAAATTTTACGTTTCTAGGGCCAGTGGTTTGGGTTGCAGTTTGATATGTCAGTCAGTCAGTCAGTTAGTGTTCCCTTTATATATGAATGTAATTAGCTGCTATTTATCTCCACACTCTAACAAATTATTTCGTTTACTTATTTAAATAACCCAAATGTCGTACTTCTAGATGCTGCAAATAAAAGAAAATATACGTTAACCAAAAGTTCGTTATAAGAGCAAAGGACGAAAATTATAAATTTAGAAGAGTTCAGTTCAACGGTTAATTACTTGCAAAAAATTAATAAATGTTCCCCACATTCACTCTGATTCCAAATAATTTACATCTTTCAATTTAATTAAATAGTACTTTCTTTTATTTTTTTCCTCGGCTAAACTCAAACTCAGGTCGGAAATGGTAGATTAGATATCTTAAAAAAATTAAAATAATAACTCCGGATCACTGTGTTGGTTACGTTAAATTAAATATCACGAATAAAACTTTCACCAAAGCAAATAACTTCAGCAACATGAACAGGAGAGTATAGGATTTTAGGGAACATGTAAATAAATATATTTCTGTCTTCTTTAAATTTTGACAGTGTAACAAACTACCTTCTACCAGACGCAGGGCTAAAAATGGCGGCGACTTTGTTGATCTTCTGTCCTGAGCACAAAAGGTAAGTTATTACTTTCAAATAAAACTGACGGTGAATCTCAATCAGTAAAACTTTCACAGTTTCTAATAATTATCAACTTAATTATAAACAATACTGTCTTAATGATTGTGGTGCTTAAAAGCGATAATGGAATTGTACTAAGAATAGGCAGCCTATCGCCTCGGCGGTTGAAACTGATTTAATCTCCACCCGTTGTTCGCGGCTAGTTCGAAAGCCTTCGCAACCGTTACAAAACTCTAGTCTGGGCAGAAGCTTAGTAAACAAACTCACGGTAAAAAAAATCTGTATAGCCAAGGCAGAAATTTGGAAAGTACTAACGTATCTAAAAAAAATACTAAAACACACAAACACAAATAATAAATGGATGGGGGCTAACCTACCTGGTTACAAAAACTAAACTCATCTACATCTACTCTACCAGGATCGTTTCCTAAATAACACTACTGGGTACCTACAATTACATATATAAACATAAAATTGAAAATTAGAGAAAATTAATGTCCCTGTTTCCGACATGAAGAATACAAAAATAAGAAAGAAAAATCTGAATAGAAAAAAAATACTGATTACTAAAATACTATTTTTAATAGTGAAATGTTTCAGAACGCCCCTCCTGCTGTTAAAGATGACATTACCAATACAAACTGAATACCGAACAGCCCCTTTTAACATAATATCTAAGTTTCAAAATGTAATCGAACCCACGTGCGTTCGTACACAAATATCATGTTACAATGTTACCAATCTTGCAGGTAACTATTCATAATAATTTACATAAAATTGTCCTTTTAAATAAAAATATACATACCCACCTTTTTCATAGAGAAATCAGTTTTACAATTTTTAGTAACATTTTTTCAAAACATCATTCATTTCGTTACACAAAAAAAATATTCGGTTTGAGTATGCTGAAAATAAAAACACAACACATCATGCTAGTTTGGTACTCCTAACTCAAGCGTCACGTGGCATCTATAGCCAATACACGCGCATATTCTCCACTCTACGCACAGCATGCTGGAACCACGCCATGTTGTTTTCAGTCCTTGTTCTGTGTTCAGTAACGTCCTTTCACTCGTGCAATTTGTTCAATGTCTCTCTGCTCTCGTAACCAGTACATCGTGGTAATACGGCATGGTCGGGAATTTACCATGTCTAAAACGTCTTCTTGAAAGATCATCGACATGCTGTGCTGGATATACTGCGCACTCAAAGTATTGTTAGTCTCAGGTAATTGTTGCTCGTCGCTCGTGACACACACACTCGTGATCACCAAGATACAGTTCCAAGGACTTGGTGTATCAATAATAATACCTTCACTGTATTTACTTCGTAATACACTGCTTATCTGAGTTGTGATCTAATAATTTTTTTTTTCACTAGTTAATACTTACGTCGGCACATTTTATAGTTATGCAATTCAGAAGCATAGTCAATGGGTCATTGCACACAATCGCAGATTACTCAAATTTAGCCTGCATTTGATACTAATATTTCAACACTTTAACCATATATTAGTACTGACAATACTTTAAATAGTTTTATATCTTCATATACGATCAAAATGTTATGTTTACTTTTCAAATATTCACAATAAAATTATAATAAAATGGATGTGGAGATAGTTACCTATCTTACATCAAGACTCATATTAGCTAGTCACCAATAACATTTACATTTGTGTCGGTATTGACAAAAAATAAACATTCCACTTAGCTGTCACGTGGCACTTTCAAAAATATTAGGTCATTAGGAAAATAGCTAATGACATTAATGGGAGGTTAAGTGGGTGAATTTAGTAGCCCCGTCGTCCTAAAGTAGCCATACACGCCAAGATGACACAACGTTGTCCTATCCTGAAGAAACAATCTTCAACTACGAAGAACAATAATAACAATAACATCATTACAACACGACACAAAACACTTAATACTAAACCAACAATACGTCACGAAGAAAAACAACACATAACATGTATACAATAGTGGTACACTATGCTAGTGAGTGAGTGAGTGCAATATCCTTAATAAGAAGATTAAGTGGCCTATACCAACGAAGTCCAGATCAAAGTTCCCTTCATCTACCAAAATAAATAAATACCAAACATCCCTTACCTATTGGATAACCTTTGTTAAGGTAAGTTTAGTAATGTAAGAGCGTTTATGCTCCCTTAAAATTGTGTGTTTGACAGTGTGTAGGCTGTTCAGAGGCAAAATTTCATATGTTAATGTACCATATCCATGTTAAGTTGCTGTAGGTCTCTTTAAAACGGTGTTCACACACATGGTAACTCGGGAATATTCACAACGCACAATACTTCACGGTACAAGGGAAATCTTATAAGTCCCTAAAATGAAATTATAAGAAATGTGATTTTTATATTCATATGGGTTCGTAAAATATATGACACTGAAAGTTGTAATAATATAATGAATAAAATACTTGAGCAAATAAACAAAATCACAAGCACTTATCTTCAGATCTCATTAGTAAAAACATACATATTAAGTGACGAAACACATAAATTGGACTTTTTATCACTGTTTATTTCTCATGACACATAACTGTCTGAGTTTGATGTATGGTCATGCATGGACGGCCCTGGAACAAAATTCTTTACGTCTGCAGAAGTCGGTAGTTGTTTATACCGCACATGAAATTCCTCTGGGATAGTTCCATTCCGACAGAGATATAGAAGGCCCTTGTTTGGGTTGCTGATAGGAAGACGAGTTTTGTATAGTTTGGTAAGTTATTTTGGTAGAGCTGGAGATCGCCCTTTTCCGAACACATGGATGGATTTTGTATTCATGAGAATGCTTATACTAAAATTGAATTACACCAGGCTCTTCTTTGGCAAACTTGAAACTCTTTACAAGCAACCAATTCGCTTTTTCACCACTATTACCTTTCGTTGTATTCTTAATTAAAGTATTAGAAAATTCTTGAAAAGTTTACAAAATCTGTGTATTTAATTTTCTTTATTTTGTATGGTAAGCTGGTTTTGTTGCGAAGTCACTTTGACCTTGCGACTCAGCCAATCTCACATAGTGTACACAGCCTCTTGGCTCTCTTAATTGAGCAGTGAGTGCAGTCGACCTCCATGTAGGCGTCACAACTTCCTAGAAATTTGTGTTCTATAATTTTTAGGTGTGTTGTAACACGGCGCGGGATAGGCCAGGGTCGGTTCAGGGGAACCAAAGGATGTGCCCGACGTGAGGTTACCTGAGATTGACGTCTGGTGTGGGTCGACGGCCTGTTGGCCATGTAACGTGGCCCTCCTGCCGCTTGTCGGTGTTGGAAGTCCTCGTGGTGGTTTGCGTGCTAGCCTACCTGGCACGCGCTGCTCACGACGACTCTGTTTGCTGTGGCTCCTTAGGG
This sequence comes from Medauroidea extradentata, assembly GCA_003012365.1. Taxonomy (NCBI): domain Eukaryota; kingdom Metazoa; phylum Arthropoda; class Insecta; order Phasmatodea; family Phasmatidae; genus Medauroidea; species Medauroidea extradentata. The sequence goes on along the minus strand of PNEQ01125574.1, from coordinate 8,769 downwards.
TGCGGAGGGGAAGAAAGTCATTGTTGTCTTTGAGGAAAACACTGACGTGAAATGAAACCAGCGTGGTGGTTTATTAGCTTGAAACACCCTCGAGCAGTGCCACCATTGACCATACGTAAAAGATTCGCTCGGAGCGAATAAGTAAACCTGTGAAACGTGGTGTCGGCCAACAATGGACTTAGGTGAAAAAGTTATGAGGGAGGCTCAAATAGCACTGCCCTGACGCGCGTCGATCCCTGAGGCCATGAAGAGACACAAAAAGGTTCCGGTAGACTAAATTAACTATTGAAAACTAAATGATTACGTCACTAAAGATGAGGGACCTCAGGGAGACGTGACCGCATTCCGCGCGCACAACCTACTTGCTCGCTGACGGGGCGAAGACTAACTCAATTCTCAATATGGCGTTAGGCGGGGACCCGGAAGCCCGCGTTCCCGCCAGACATGGTGGATTTGCTCTTACATTCTAATTTAAACATAAATGCAAAACCAAAAGTTATGAAAAAGTAAAGAAATAATTTTAAATACGCTTCTGCCCGTTACATATAAATATAAATATAACTGCCAGTCCTTTGTAGGGGAACCCCTGAAAGCATTGTTAGAATAAAATACGTATTAAATTAAAAAATGGAATACATAATGAGATTCTGCTTGAATTAAGAGAAGACAGGCATCAAACTTGCTCTTGAGTAGCATATAAATGTTAAGAACACAAAAAGTAAATTAAAACACTCTTGGCAGCTTTCCTAAGTGTCCTTGTAGCCATGATGACTTTAGCAACTGAAATAATATCCAAAATGTTCAAAGCGTATTTCAAAAAGAGTACTGTAAGCAATAAGGCAAATCTGCAGTGTATTCTGGTATGCTTTCTGATTAACTAACGTCACTATTTACACAATGCCTGTTGCAGCTTGGCACCTGACGTGCGTCGTGTCGCGTAGCGCCCCGACGTCATAAACATGTTCACATGGTCTGGGACAGTTTTAGATTTTGTTGAAAATACTAACAAATACGCTGCGGGCCCTGCAAACTAATTTAACTAGCCCAAAACTGCTAGCTGTAGACCGTAATGTACCTTCATAGGGGTGGGACGTTGGTGTTGACGTCTCCACTGACTCCACTGATGAAGCACAGTGCCTTATGTCCTGCTGTAGCGGGGGGAGGGAGTAGAGAGCACGTGGCCGGGACACGGCCGCGGCAGCCCAAAAAGGACGGCGGTAGAACGGGCGTCCACGGCACACGTCAGTTGTTTGTACACAAAATAGAGCAAAAGTGCTGCAACCTGTATATTATGGTTTTGTTTTCCGCATGTATCTGAAAACATCGAAACTTAATTACATGCTGTGGCAGATTCCTCAAGTATTGGAAGAGACAACCTCAATCTCAGAACTTCTTCTATTGCCATTCAGTTTTGTCCAGCAAAAAAAAATTCTTCATTATGTGCAGCTAACCCTACGAATTCGATGGACGACACATGGAGAGTTATTAGTTACTCTTACACTGCGACGGACATGAAGGCAGTGGCCTATTCTTTATATAACAACATCGTCCTGACAGCTCAACGCCTCTACAATATCCGACTCAAAGACGATCCCGTTTGTCTATTATGTGGCTATGTGGATTCAGCAGCTCACTGTATCACCTCTCGCACATATGCTGTTCCAATCCATAAGTGGAGAACATTTCACCCACAATGTCTTATCAATGATAATATGTTTTCCAGAACATGTCCGGCTCTACGCACCACCACCCCTCCTGCACCAGATTGCTAGGGTATAACAGGAGGCTAAAATTTACAGAGCCATTTGCACCACAATCTGGGACATTTACGAGTTCTGTGGAAAACCGTTTAACCACCACCAAGACTGACTTGGGAAAACATGTCCCTCTGTCAACAGCGTACTGCTGACACCATTGGAATGACAACATACTTGTAGCTGACCAGTTACGGTCCGCCACTTTCCAACTACGCCGCACAAGGCCTTCGGGCAGTCACGAGCTCACTAGCACCTTCCGCCCCACTGGCTTCAACGTGCCACCAGGCTCGCCGCACTTAGCCATCTACGCTCTGACTCGCCTGCGTCCAACGGCTATAGGGTTTAAAACCCACCATGCTGATTGCCGCATTTTTACAGCCTCCAGCCGACGCACGACCACCCTTACGAATTTCGACAGCTTCGCGCTCGTTGTGCTGCCGGCCGCAACAGCGGCCAGGGTGTAGTCGCGTTTGAGTAGAGCCAGGTCCCATTTGAGGCGCTCTCTTGGGAACGCCGAAAACTCACAGTAATTCCACACATGCTCCATTGTGTATGGTACTTGGCAGTATTGACATAATGGATCTTCTGCTAATCCGAATCAATGCAGCTTTGCCTTGCTGTTACCATGTCCAGAGAGAAACTGCGTCTGGCAGGGGTCAAGGGGAATGCATACAGGCAGGCGTTCCCGGGCACTGGGAAAGACCATGTTTTGTCCGCCCCTTTTTCATAATCTACCCACATTCCTTGCTACGTCTCAATAGAGCTCTCTCGTGCAAGCTTCGCTGTACCAGGCTCCAGTTTTCCTCTGAGCTCCATTTCAGTAAGGTCTCCTTTCTCGTGTACTTGTAGGACTAGCGGGATTACTCCCTCCAAAACCGTCAATGCATCTGCAGAGGCCATCCGATATGCTTTACTGACCGCAAGCAACGCTGTGCGCTCAGGAGCTTGCGCCTCACATGCACTTGGTCTGTTTTGCTGTAACATGCAATGGCACAATATGTCAGATGAGCTCGAAGAACCCTTTACTCAGGCTCAACAGAGTCTGAAAGTTCAGACCGTGGTTGCCCGGAGCCATTCCTCTCAGCCTCTGGAAGAGTATCACAGCTTTCGATGCTATGTACTTGACATGTGAGATGAAGGACAGTCGCTCGTCAAGGATCACGCACAGATGTTTGTAAGACTGTACGAACCCCAACCGAGTATCACTCAAGGTAACCTCGAGATAGTACTTGTAGGCTATTTTCCAGGTACCTTTCAGCATCTTGTACTTCGTTTCCGTTACTGAAAACTGTGTGCGACCACTCACAGACGAGCTGAGTGGCAGTTTCTGCTTTCCGTTCAAGATCTCGTCGTGAACTTCCCTCAATCATTAACAACCCATCATCCGCATACCTTAACAACCGGCGCCCATCCGGGTATGGGATGCGTATTAGGGCGTCAAAGCGCAGATTCTAGAAGAGCGGTCCTATGACCTCCACCATGGAGGCTCGTAGATCCATCAATGATAACAGCATTAGCGACAAGAAATTTTTGCACTGTGACTTCTACTTGTTTTCCTCTGTGCGAAGGATACACACACTGGATATTATTAAACACCATTCACATTTTAATACTAAAATGTTCATCCCATGTAACTTGCAGATTTTATCGGCATTCTTAGGGAAGATGGGTGGAACACGGCGCGTCGAGGAACAATAAATAAATGGTACGATTGGCATCTGTAATTCTTCTAATCAACATAGTGTAGTGATGAATATAGTGTTTGGCTAGCGCGAAGAAATCTTCGCAGTGTTGTGCGACATTCTCTTCTACCATAGAGAGGCCGGATGAATGCTGTACGCTGTCTGAGCCATGTGCAACATTTATTCTTATCTACCATCAAAATATAAAAATAGACTCATGCACAAAGAACAATATTCATCGATTCAGATCGATACGAAACATCTTGTAATATACATAATTCATACTCTATGTTTTACAGAGTTTGAACTTTAAAACGTAATAACGAGTTGAATTGAATACTTTGCTTACTATACGTTCCATGAAATTCAGTTTAGATTTGCACATCATAAATTTATACTTCTACTTATAATTCTAGCAACAATGATCCAATTTTATACGTGTTGTCACAGATTTCATTAATGAATAATGTTAGTTGTATAATCAGTTGTTAACAGTATTCTGCTAAGATTTCTAGGTATTAGTTTTTAAATGCATGTGCCATGTAAAAATATTATGTGCGGAAAACAAACGAGAAATATTTTTACTAATAATTAAAAAAATATATAAAGGATTGAGGGAGAATTTTGACTAAAATTTAGGAATTCCGGAATGTGCTGTCCAACTACTAATCCTACTGAAGGAATGATTTCCAGAAATTAATTCTAAGGGAACATGAGACGGTTTCGATATATTTTTGCCGAGAAGATTATTTTATTCCGGTAAAGTAAATTTTTTTATTTCCAGTGCAGAGTCTATTTGTTCTTCTAGTATGAACCATAATTTCTGCAATCTTGTAAGTTTAGATTTTTTGATAAGAAGACAAGATAACATATTTAGTTTAATTGACTCTACGCAGGGCGCTTTATGGCTTACTGCTTGGTATCCTGTATAATACATTATATTATTAGTTTTGTAATTATTTCTCCTTTACGTTGACGAAATGTCTCAGTGTTACTTTTCAGTCATTCTATTTCTGCCCTGTAAATGTGATGGAACATAGGCATTTGTGTACCGTCTTAAATTATGTTATTAAATGTTATTATTATTATTCCTCCAATAATATTTGGTATATTGTAACATCATATTATAATTCGTGCTGGCCGATCCTAAGTTTCATGTAATTGATGGATAACAACTAGTCACTAAAATTGAATAATATTACTAGACTAACAGCAGTTCCATTACTTTCTTTTGTGTTTGTATCAAGTATCAGTTAAAAAATTAATCACAAAGAAAATTAATTAAAATAAATATTTATACTCAATAACACTTACAGAGTACAAAACAAGTGTGGTGACAAGGACAACAGTTAATGTACTAGAAGATATATTTTTTTTTCACTTTCGTTTCAGTGTAGTGTCGTGTTACACAATGGTAATAGCCTACGTTTATAATCAAGCAGAATCAAAATTTTGCAGAATTCAACGTTAACTTATGGATAAATCAAATTTGATTTGTAGAGGGCAAAATAAAGTTATTTTATATTTTGTGTAATGGTAATTAACTTTTTGGTAGAATATTAGGTACAGAAGACTTTATGATTAGGAACTCTGTAAATTTTCGGTCGAACGGACCTGAAACATTACTTCTTTTTTATTCGGATGTAGTTTTTTGAATCGCCTAAAATTGATATATACATTCTGAAAAACTGTTGACGATACAGGTAACATTTTTACATTTAGAATCATGAAAGGTCTGATTGTAATGTTTTAGTTATTATAACGTCTTTGACTGACAGTAAACTTTATTTAAGTTTATTATTATATGTTCGGTTTTCTCTTAGCGAAAACTGTGCTACATGGTTTGAACACTATATTATAAAGGTCTGTGGATCAAAGAACAATGAAAGTGCATGTAAATAAACTGTAATTGCTAAATGTGTTTTGGAATTATATATTTATTATTTATTTGATTTCAATAGCACAAACGCTAAAAATATGCATACAATATTAAACTGTTGCATGATGTGAAATGAAATTTACAATCAAATTATGCAAACATGTACACAACTTTCTTACAGTCGTAGGCTAACAATAATTATGTACGGTAATACATTTTGACGATGACTTTACACACATTATGTATGAATTCCTTAAACATTATCATACATCGCTGAGTTAAAAGTTATTTGCTGCTGAAATATATTCTTTAAGAATTTTCTTAAAAGTATTAAGACTCTTAATTGATTTTAATGGTTCCGGTAATTTATTAAATTCAGTCAATCCTTTGTCAAAAATAGATCGTTTTGCCAAAGCAGTTCTCCGAAATTTAATGTGAAAGTTATACTTATTCCTAGTGTCACAGGCGTATAAATCTGAATTTTTTTTATTAACTTTGACTGCAAATACTCAGGTAAAATGCCTTCTTTGATCTTAAAAACAAAAATTATTGTATTATAAAAAATTGACTGTTTAATACTCATCCAACCCAGTTCTGCAAACATGTCTTGAATTTTTACACATCTATATTTTATAAGTATTGCTCTCATGGCCCTATTTTGAAGTACCTGTAACTTATCAATATGAACTTGATCAACAAAATTTATAATTGATGCACAATACGTAAAATGTGGAAGAACCATGGTGTTGTATACAATAACTTTCGATTTTTTAGACAACGTGTATTTAAGTCTACCTAACATGCCTACTTTCGAGCAACTTTTTTTAATTATATATTCTCTACATGCGATTTTATGGTCAATGATTTGTCGTTTACAACCCCTAGATATTTAAATTCATCAACCTGTTCTATAACACCATCTTCACCTAAAACAACTTCAAAATTCATGTTTCTTTCTTTGCTACCTTCACCAATCACCATATATTTTGTTTTAGCTGTGTTCACTTTGTGCTTGTTTTCACACAACCAATTATATAAAGACTTTAGTTGACTTAATTTTTTTAACTGCATCTTGAAGCTCATATGAAGAACAATAAACTAATGTGTCATCAGCGAAAAAGTGAATTTCACAGTTACAGGCCAAGTACATTATATCATTGATATAAATTCTAAATAACAACGGGCCTAAAACACTACCCTGTGAAACACCATAATCATTTTTAATTCTTTAAGAGATCGTTTCTCCACACCTTACAACTTGGTATCTATCAGTCAAATAAAATTTAAACCACTTTATAACTGTACCGCCACATCCATATCTCTCCAATTTGTGAATTAATCTTGTACGGTCAACAGTCTCGAAGGCTCTTTTTAAGTCTAGGAAAACTGCCACTGTCTTCTTTTTGTCTTTTTTTTATTTTCCAATCATTTACCACGTACTGTACTGCTGTTTCAGTTTAGTGATTTTCACGGAAACCAGACTGATTGTTTTCTCAAAATTTTATTTTCTTTGCAGTAGTCTTTCAGTTGTTTGTAAACAATTTTTTCTACTATTTTCTCCAGACTACGAAACATATTAATGGGTCTAAAATCTTCACCTTTTTTGCACTTTTTGACTTTGGGATAGGGGTAATGGTAGCCATCTTCATCTCTGCGGGTACATATCCATTCTTGAGTGAGATATTTATTATTTGTGCAATACGATTGTGTAGTAAAGGGTCTATTTCCTTCAATACTTTCCCACTGATTCCATTAACTGATGATTTATTTTTAAGACTTTTTATAATTTTCGAAACTTCAATTTCATTTGTAATTCTAAGTGTATTTAGAGTAGAGTTTTCACTTTGATAGACTTCTCCATTTACATCTTCAGTTGATATGGATTTCATAATATCTCCTATACTTGCCACGTAATACTTATTCAGACCATTCGAAATTTCTTCATCGGCAGTTAATATTTTGTCTTCTAGTTGAACCTCTTTTATTTCATTTTCTGTATTGATGGAAATTAGTTTCTTTAGTTCATGCCACATCTTCTTTGGTTGATTACTCACATCATCAATCACTCTTTCCAAATGTGTCCGTTTTGCCTTTCTAATAATATATAAGCACTAGTTCATGTGAGATTTATAAAGGTTCCAGTTAGCTTCTGTTTTGTCGTACATATAACGATTGTAACTATTGTCGCGAACCTGGATTGCAATTTTCACTTCGTCATTAAACCAGGATTGGCAGTTTCTTATAGGTCTATAAGATGGTTTTCTACAGTCCTCAATACTATCTATAATAAGATTTTTCAGCAATACGTACTCATTTTCTATATCTTCACTAACTGTGGAATTCCCACTTAGCATGTTTAGCTTTCCTTTGGATACAGTACTTAATTTAGAATATATTATGCCAGGCTTATGTGACTGTTTATTTTTTACAACTTTCTTTCTTAGTTTATAGACTTCAATAATATAATGATCTGTGATTTTTGGCGTATTCAGTACCATACTACGTATTTCTCTGTCACTTGATATAACAAGATCAATCAAAGTACTAGAATGATTTGTTATTCTCGTAGGATCAGTCACATACTGTTTCAGTCCAAGCAGACTCACGTATCTCCTCAGTCTTTTAGTATAGCAGTTATCACTTAACCAGTCAATATTAAAATCACCAATTACTAAAACATTTCGTACATCATCTGTTATTATCGTTCGAGTAAGTTATCAAAGAAATCCAGAAAATCCTAAACGTTGCTACTGGGAGACTTATATAATAAAATCAAATTGAAAATATCCCCTTCTGAGTCAACCTTAGTTTCTAAAATCCAATATTCTTTCTGAAGAGTATGATGCATTATTTCTTTACATACTACATACAGTTGTAAACAAAAGAAAAAAAATGTTTTTTCTTGAGGTAAAGATAAGACCAGGAATGAAAGTGCTATTCTAAGATACACAAGGAAATAAAATAATTAGGATAGTGAACTCTGGACCAACTTATAAGTCTCAAGTACTCAAGTATGGTGTTACCTGTCTTGTGAGAGGAACTTGAGATGATTCGTCAAATGCCTGTGGGTATACAAGTGAGACAAGGCGCTAGTGTGCCATATCTAGACCAATATTACCATATTTAACCTACAGTTTTGCTTTTGCTAACTCCAGGCCAGTATTTCACCTAGCGTTAATTTTTTTTTAAATTCACGTTATTGAGTAGTGTCATTCATTCATTTTATTTATCACTGGCGTAGTCAGTTACATAATATATACAGGGTGGACCAGAATTCATGTGCCAAAGTCCGGGAGGGGATTCGTTATGGAAAATAAGGTGGGGTACATAAACCAACACTATTCTGTGGTAAATATTAAGGGAGCTACGCCACGTTGAAAAAAATAATTTTTTAAACATTTTTCGAAAAATACTAGAAAATATAAGAGATAGAGCCACCAAAATTGGCATA
>PNEQ01125573.1:0-17102 GCA_003012365.1 Medauroidea extradentata | reverse complement strand
GACAGGTTCAAACACGTGCAGCAGCTCTGCTGTGAAGATGGAGAAAGGAGGGGAAGTGCAATGACCGTTCAAGGTCATGTGATGCAGGAAGAGAAGCTGGGACAAGTTCTGACAGGTGCAGCAGTAATGGGAGCGAAGAGGGGAAAGGAGGGGAGAGGGGAAGGTACTGTAGATAACTGCATGGTTATACAAAACTATAGTCAGTTCCCTGCTGGATGCCGAAGAGGTCGGATGCTGTCCATCATGCCTGGGAGATGTGCAAGTAAGTGTCATAATTAATTACTGAATTTATCCGAAATCGATCGGGTATAGATTCGAGAATGTAGGATAATTGATTGGTTGAATCGAAAATTATTAATTGTTTGAATTGATCGGTAATCAATCGGGTATTGTTAAATAATAGATAATTTAGAATGATTTTACATTTTTAGTTATTAAAAATATTAGGGGTTATGTATACATGTATACTGCATATCATGTGAACCTTACATACAATACAACACTTGAATTAAATAATCGATTGCTCTAAGATGGCGGCATTAGCAATAACTTCAAGGTCGAGCTGAGGGTTGCCGAGCATGGCCGAAGGTTGCCGAAGGTTAACGAGCTTGGCCGAGCATACCCGATGAATTTTTTAACTAAATAATTGTTATATAAAATTATATTATATAAAGTGTTTTTATTAAATAGTATTTTTATTAAAAAGATTTTATTTTTATTAAATTAATTTTTTTAATGCATGTGGGGTTAGGATGGAATGCAAAATGAAAAATTTTTTGGAAGACTCGGAAGAAACCGCCAAGATGGCGGTCGGAACAAGATGGCAGAATTTTTAAACATTTTTTTTAATTTTTAAATTTTTTTTCATTTTTAAATTAATTTTTTTTTTATTTTTTGAAATTGACGTCATTCAAGATGGCAGCCGGAAACAAGATGGCGGGCGGAAACAAGATGGCGGCCGGAAACAAGATGGCGTCGGGGTGTCGGGTTACAGGGGGTCAAAGGTCAAGGTCAAGGTCACAGGGTCAAAGGTCATGGGGTCAAAGGTCAATGTGACCCACACACCCCCAGCCCCTGTGCCCGGATCGGCTATTTCCTTCTACTTACGTAAAAACTATTGGAAATAAACATGAGGCAAGTTATAAGAAAACCAATAGTTTAACTGTATCCCATCTAAGGATTATATCTGAAATTTTTATTACATTTCGCATAAATGACATCCCACTATATCAACCCGTAAGGTGCTACAATGTATTTCAGGAAATACTGATGCCATTAAAGCAGTGTAAATCGGTTGGCATGCGTCAACTACGACCATGTATTGCAGTGTGTCTTCAACATAATTTCTGTCAACCAAGATTGTTTCAGCCGCACCAAATTGCGTTGCACTGCACTCCACGCCTCTAGTGTTTCAAAGTTCTTTAGGTATTTAATGAACTCGAGCTGTAAGAACCTGCTGTATGACAGCACTTTGTCAGGGATGTAAGGATAAATTAAATCGCTATTCAATACCTGCTGACGAACTCCTTAAAATTTCCTCCACCTACTGACGACCATGCCAGTTGCATTTGCACATTAGACCATGGGTAGAATCAGAACATAATGTAAAGTGAGTTGGAAAATTGCATCAATTATGTCGATAAATACATTTTCATTCACATACCGTAATTGCAGAAGTTTCGAAACTATCCCTACCATTAATATTCTGAGTATTAATCTATGATACAGGGATACAGGACAATTATTAGTATCACTGTTAACAAAGGAGGTTACTTTGGTTACATATTTGTTGTAATAAAAATTATATATAAATAACCACATGCGGAATTTTTAAAGAGTAAACTCGTTCGTTGCTTTTTACTGTAATAAATTCTCGTCAATGTAGACACTGTTTAATAAATGAGTAAAATGAATTTCTCCCGTCATAATGCTACTTCCGCTTAGCGCCAATGTTATCTAGCTTCGTTAATCTGCAAAACCAAGTTATATTTTGCTGCCGAAACGGTTAATTGACGTGCTTACAATGGACATAGAATAAAGTTCGTACAGTAAATTTAAGTTATGTTAACTATAGAAAAATCAAGTAGGCCTAAGTAAAATACATAAAAATTATTTACAAGGTGCATAACCAAAGTTAACAGAAAAGTAGAACTATTACTGGAAAACTTGATGATTTGTTTCATACGAGTCATTGAATTGTATTCCTTTAAAATTTTGAAAAAAATCTGTTCATACATATCTATACAATGACCAAGGAAAAAATATTAGCTTATTCATTTCTTACACCATATTTATCTCTCAAAACAGGAACGATCGCACCTATACAAAGTAAGTTGACTAGTATATAAGCACTGTAATACCTAGCCAATCAGAGGTATTATTATAAACAAAGCACACTTGCCATTTTAATTACAAAAAATTTGACACCTGTCACGTGTTTATGACTTAATGCTGCATGGTAACAGGTAAATGCTTAATTTCGTCTCACGTCTACGATAAAATTACTAAGCTTGACCCTACCACAAAGTATAATCAAACCATGTTTGATGCTGTTAAAATAATATCGGCGATTGCTTAATTTGTCTATTAACATTGTGTGCTAAAAATAAAAAAATAAAAATCTACCCTGCGATAGAAAATGGTTTGCTATATGTGCAGCTATTAACTGCAACAATTCGCAAAGAAACGATGCACACTTTTTTCCAATTAATATAATTTATAACTAGAAACTAATTCAGACAAATCACAAATATGTGGGCACGAATATGAAATGACGGAATTTGTTTTATACGCAAGAAAATCTCTGAACGTTATTTAGTTTTGCAACCCGTCAAAGTTGAATTTATATTGGTTAGCATGCAATGAAACATTAAATAATTTACGTTATCTGTGTAGTTAGGTATAAATCATGCAGAAAACATGCAAACGTATTGGAAAACGCGCGTTTGTTTATGTAAGAACAGTTGTTTTCCTTATTCATACAATCTGTTCTAATTTCGACGGCCAAGTCGTCTCCACGCTGGAACCAATTAGGTACAAGAAATGCGTCTGGAAACCCTTATATCCAATAACCAGCAAAGTTCACTAAATCACTAAGACTTCAATGATGCTGAATACATCATATCGGCGCAGTAGATGGACGCGAACTATCACAGGTAGGACCAACTAATCACATGAGCTTCGTGCCTTAGAACACACTTACAATTTGGAACTTTTTCATAAAATTGTAAAGCTTTTTATACGATAAAGTTCTCAGATATAAGTGTTATCATTGCGCCACCTCGCTCGGTAAGTATTAAGAAACAGTAAAATATTTTACGACTTTGATTTTGTTCTTTAACTTATCTTTGTGCCGGTTAGTTCAATCAACTGATTACACTTCAAAATATATCATTACGACAGTTGTACATAGAGCGCTAGATGTTGTATAAGAAAGTAAATGTTAGCTTACAAGATGTACTCTTAATAACCTGTGGCCGCATCGAGCGTGGAATGTTAGCTCGATGTAAACATTTATTAAGTCACCTTATTTAGTTGTGTCTCCGTTGACACCTTCTCCACAATTCCAGTTGGAACAGTTCCAATAGCATCCTTGCCGCCATAACTGCAAACATTTCAAGAAGAATATTGTGTCATAAGTTAGAGATTGTTCTAAATAGAACCAAATACGAAATTGTACGTTACATTTTACTAGAACTACTGTCTGCTGTTTTATTACATCAACACATTTACATAGACTTACATAAATATCCTCTTAACGTGGTTATTCTCAGTACATTAAAATGTTGATCAAACAAACATCCTGTTATTTTTCTTTTCTTTTTTTTTTTTTTCCAGTCAAGGATGTGGATTTATTATGCTTTCATCTTGATATTGTACTTTTATTGATGCCGGAATACATATATATTTTCGAATATTTTTATTAATTTTTAAAATTTATAGCTGACACATAGTACATTTTCACTATCCTTAATGTGCCGCTTTTATAAAATTAACTAAACAATATTACCAAAGTTTCTATATTCACAAAATAAATTAATAAATTATGCAAAATGGAAAACACGTTGCAGATTATAAAAAGCATACCCCAGCTTACAGGCTACAATTTACTCTCACGAGTAACCAACATTGTTATCTTTATTAATTTATTTTAATACGATCTTTAAATTTTAATTCATTTTGAGTGTACCGTACGTGTAATTCAAATTAAAATAATGATATATATTTCAGGCTTGCAATGACAATAACATTCAACAAACAAAGATTAGTAACTCAAAGTGAGACACTTCACTATATGAATAAAATCGATCACAAATCATGAATAATTAAAACAGGAATAATAAAAGAGTACATCCATTAGTGTTGTGGTAGTAAAATTATCACTTACTCTTTTAAATCCCTAATTTTGTGTATGACTCATTAATAAGTAAATATATATATATTTTTTTTAAAGTTCGTTATTATATAAGTAGAATAATTTAGGGCTAAGAAAATGTATTACAGCGATAACAAACCTTGAAAAATTTACAGTAAAGTCACACATATATGTATTTACTTATAGTTAAGAATATGTTAATCTATGCTAACAGGTGTGATATTTTGTCAAAGTTATTGGTGAGGAACTTAAAGGCGGGATCAATCACTTCAGTATTTGCGTACCACTGCAGCGAATGCGCTGGCTGCGTCCTGTATTCATATTCCAGAGCCCTCGGTTATATACATGGTCAGGTAGCTGCAACATACCGTGTTACTTTAGTCTAAATAATTTGTAAAATTATTGGAGATCAAATTCGAGGTTATTAAATTGAACGTCCGTATACGTACAAATTATGTAGCATATGCATGAGAAAATTAATCGGATGGATTTTTATATTTCCTTAAGAAAACGAAGAATATCCAATTCGAAAATTGAAGAATATATATATATATATATATATATATATATATATATATATATATATATATATATATATATATATATACACACACACACACTCATACCCCTGGAAAGAGGATCAAACCCACAACCCCTGGATAGACAGCAGGGGCCTTACTTAAATTTAACTGAGACTGTGACATACAGAAGAAGAATAAAAAAAGGAAATTGTACTGTTTCTCAATAGATGTGTTTCACTGAATTTTGAGGAGTAATTTTACTACGTGTGATTTCATTGACATAGTGATTAGTACTATTTTAATATGTTATCAGAGATTAAATTAAAATGTAAACAATAGGTTACAATGTACTCCTTGAAGCCAAGGTCGACTCGTTTTAATAAGTGTTTCAGAAAATCTCTGCTAATTGTTTTTAAAAGAGAACATTTGAGATATGACAGCCATGATCTATATTATGGCTGTAAACGCTCATAAAGGCAGTGTCCAAGGAACAAATCAATATGTGTTAGTGGAAATCAAATGTAAGATAGGAATCATTATCGTGGTAAATATGATGTGAGGAAAGTCGTACATGCCCAAGATGTAATAAATAAAAGCTTGTACCCTAGTATTGTATACAAGATGTTTATTGTGACTTAGGAGTGATGGCATAATCCATTGTATTAAGGTGTGTGACATAGTAAGCCAAAAAGGCTACAATATTGCAACTATCTAAGGCAAGGCCCTTAGTTTCGTGAATATAGTGCACAGAGCTGAAGCAGTGCGATGACCTAGTGGGTAGGCAACTCTCAATTTCTCTAAAGTTTAATACATATAATTCTCAAGCTTTAGCATAAAGGAAGTCTGCCGTTATTGATATTTGTAATTGACCCTACACGTCGTATTTGAAATACATATTTTTTTACACATCAAGTACACACTGGAACATTTGAGTTACATGTTTCTGAACCACATTATATTATTCGAAGCAGGACATGACTTCCAGAGAAGGTAGAGTTCTAGAAGACAGAATACACATTCAGGCAAAATTTAATTTAGTTCTAAACATTTTCTTTCAGTGGTCTCGCACGTAACTCAACTAGTTTCAGTAGCACGTGCCAATATTTGTGTATTTTCGGTGCAGTTCTTTTTCAAGCATAATTTGAGTTGTTATTTGTAGTGTTGTATACAAATTACGACGCCTGCCTTCAAGTAATGTAGGTGTATCAGGATATTATTTTTAATAATGAAGAGACGAAGGCGCTGCTTCCGGTTTTGTATAAAGCTATCAGGGCATAGTGACAAGTATTGCAGAAGCTGAAAGTGATATGTTAAGGGCGATGGAGAGGCAAAGCTGTGAATATTCACGATCTTCGTATTTTTTTCACTTACTATAGAATATCAATTTTCGGCAATCCGTACATGATAAATTTCTACACCTTCGTTCTGCCTCCAATGCTCCAATAATTAGAAAGTCTGTGAATATTTAAAAATGCAGGAATGTGTAAAAATTATTGACGAGCAAAAATGTTCAATAATAAATAAAATAATAATGAAATTATAAAAAATTCACAGCTACGGGACTCCATCACCAAATAGGATTTCTTAGATAAATGCTGTTATTGTTCTTAACAGTAAGAAATATAATTTTTAATCACCGGCAAAAGCGTCGTAGTTTGGAAACATTTTTTTTTTTTTTAGAAATACGGCTTTAATGTCTTATTGACAGCAAGGTAATAAGAGCAGAAAAATGAGTTTTAAAGAAACGTGGACAAAGCTGTGGACTGCATAAAGAAACCATTGCAGAATCCACGTTGAGTGATTAAAAAAAAATAGTTTGCTGAACGAAATCAGAATAGCCGTAACGGGAACCTAACGTCCAATCACTTTCTATTTTAAAACAGGAAGAGAAACGTGTAAATGCATTAATCGTATAATGAGAGTACTTGAATATTTAATATGACTCACTTGTTATAATTGTATTGTCAGTAGAACATCCCAAGACGGAGAGTATCAAGACCTGCTCCAACGCGACGTTGAACTTATAGACACTCTTCAAGAACTTCCATTCTTTCTCTACTCCATGTCGCACAACTGTGCAGTAGCCGGTCCGACATCACATCTCCTGGGACGCTGCAACAAAAACCAAACACAATTTAATACAAACAAATAGAATGCAATCACATATATAAACACAATACAAGTCTGATGGTTAAGATGGTCCAGAACGTATTGTTCTTTCTAAATGGACTAACTGAAGTAGAACTATATTTTGCAAACTAACATAAATATGGCTGCAACTATGAAAATGTATCTGAACAAGCCAAGTAGTAAGTAGTGTTTTCGTTATGATTATGATAAGAGACTACGGAGAATGACAACACAAGCCGGCATGTCTTATTGAACAGTGGTAAATGCTCATCCACATCGAATTCGGGTGAATATTTATTCAGGTGTAATTCACGACCACATAGTAGTGACATTTCTTCTTTAGTGCTTCTTTACAGCATCAGGATGTTTTATTTTTTAAATTCCGTACTTTCCAACTAATTAGATGATCCTCCACTTACTGGTATGAAACACAGCCGACATTACGGGGCCCCACAGCCCATTGTGCAACTAGTGTTTGTGTCTTCGTCGAGGTGATCTTTCTACAAATGTGGAAAAGTGGATAGGAAGAGAACATCTTCTCTGTAGCCAGCGATAACTTTTCTCCTGTGTTATCATGTAAAATATTGTGACTACAGGTTACCGGTGGGTAGTAAAGAAGACCTACTGCATATATGGCGTCATCGGTCAGTTTTTAGATATCTTACAGCGAATGCGATAGAAACTATTATTGCTGGAGTTCACTATTTCATACATCTCCTGTATAACTTGTTTATCATATTATTCTGTGACATTGCTAGTAAAACAATAAATATCATTTTCAGTCAACTCTATGAAGTTTTTCGCAATTTTCTCAATTCTCTTCCGTGTTGTTTTTTCCCATTACACTTCAAAGTCGTAGGCTACTTTCTAACACGAAATAGTTATGTTTAGTGTTGAGGGCAACCAATCATATTAATTTATTGTTTTACAGGTATCTAAGCTGCATACTTTATGCACGAAATAATGCTAACGATAAGAGAATGCTCACTTTTAATATAGACACTACTGATAATGATAATCTTTAGTATCTTGAGTAACGGGGCTTACCAAATTTCGAATTTTGTTAAAGTCAACCATTTGTTGCTTGACATAATTTATATACTATGTGAATGAGCATAAAACTATATTTGCAAATGAAGATGGCAAAAAATATTACCAAGTAATTTCCCGGTAATTTTTTCATCACATAGACTATTCAAACATTCTGCACTCCAACCTCACATTTTATAATAATTTTACATTCCATGCCATCTGAAAGTTATGTGGTTTAAAAATAACAGTGATGTATCTTATGGATTAAAAATAAGAATGACCTTAGATAATTGGCTATTTATCACGTTATTGCACACATTATCTGTGACAACACATAAAAAAATTAATATATACGTATATGTGTGTGTTTATTATATTATTCCATTCACATTAATTTATTAAAATAATTATAAAAAACTAGCTTACTTGAAGCATTAAATAATTTTAAGAAAATTAATATCAACAGTGACCTGAGTGTGCTACTGAATCAAACAGAGAAAGTTACTAAATGTTTTAATATTATTTAGAACTTATATTATTACAAATTTACTTCCGCTTAGCAATTTTTATACAAATTAAAACATTACTCAAGATTTAGTTATTTTGTTAATGTGTTTTTTGTTTTTTTTTTTTTGTTTTACATTTAAAAATGAATTTCAAAACAATAAAACGGTACGTGTGTTGGAGAGAATAAATATATTGTGCGTATACGTGCATGTTTCTGTATGTGTTTATATACATATATAAATATATAAACACGGATATGTGTGTGTGCGTTTTTGTGGTCTTCAAAATTACGTACAGTTCGTATTATTTTAGCACACTTTCGTAAAATATAAAATAACAAATATTTTACTAGCCACTGCTGTTCCAAACGATAATATTGTATGACTATACAACTAAAAACAAGTATTATCTTTTCGTGGTCATAAAACGAAATTTTTTAATCAGAGCTAAGTTTTATTTTCCTTTTCAGAAAATTATATGCACATATTTTAAAGTAAATATAGTAACCTATGGCAGAAACATGGTTTATATATTTGACTGTTGTAAAAAGGAAACATAGATACCACCACAAAATAGATTTTTATTTGTATTATTATTTTTTAAAGATTATTGTGAAGTTCCTCTCTATCACGAACAACCTATAAGCATGTTCAGCGAACTCCAAACAATCTAGTTTTTAGCCAACTTTCCGAAGAAAAATTTAGATTTATGAAATCACATTTCTGTCTGCGTGTCTGTGTGTGTGGATGTGTGTATGTCTGTGTGTCCGTTTGTGTGTCCCCTTAAAACTTTGAACCAGTCGACAGAATTTCATTAAACTTAATACACACATAGTACTTAGCAACCTGACTTGACTTTTATACACTTCGTTTATGCCTTTTCACATTTTCAAAACGGTAGCCATTTAAACATTTTTAGATCACACTATAAGATACAATATTTTAGTATGTCATCAAACTTGGTACACACGATACTACGAACTAAGCTGGCTTGACTTTGTGTATTTAGGTCATCGTGTTTATATTTTCAAAATGGCGACCGTTTATATATTTTTACTATATTACTACACATCATAGGAAATATTTTTCAGTATTTAATTAAACATTGTACGCATATACTACATACAAAGCTGACTTTACTTTTGTGTATTTCGTTCATCCTGTGTTCATATTTTATGAACGGAAGCAATATTTATGTTTTTAAAATTGTAAAATATATTTTAGGAACGAAATGTTTTTAAGATTTTCACCAAATTTGGTGGACACATGCTAAATTACATAAAAATCTGACTTGACTGATATTTATTTCGTTTAACCTGTGTTCATATTTTCAAAAGGCGGCGAATGTTATATTTTTAGCTCAGTATGTCATATCTTAGAAAATATTTCATAGAACTTTTCCAAACTTGCTATTTGTTTACTACATACAAAACTGACTCTACACTACTTTTTGATATTCGTAGATTAAGTAAACGATTTAAGCTGTCAGTGTTAATTTGCACCCACTTTGTGGAAAGTAGGTTTATCAGTTATGCTGGTAATTTCTTGTTATAGGACATTCGGGATAAAGTGAGCACTAACAATTTAAACTTTGTAATATATCCCTAGCCGTTGCTGCATATAGTTCAACATTACCTCTAGTTGCTTTACTGCTTGTATGGTTGGCAGCGCAATTACGCGATATAGTTCCGTTTATTTTCTTATTTAAATACAACAATATTGAAATAAAAGACCCAAATTCGACATTATTGTATTTTATATAATTAATAAATACTTTTTACAACAAACTGTATGTAATTATACAGACTGCGCAATTTATCTTAGACGTGCAACTATCAAGTGACGTGTTCACAGAGGTTAGAGATTTCCCGTTGCTAGCCGTTACGTGCGAAAAGATACGAAATTGTTGAAAATAGAACTTTAGCAGGGCTTTTTGAGTGCTCACTTTATCCCGAACCGACTATAAATTTGCATTTTTTTCTTAGGTGGTTTTTTTATCGGTAAGTAACAGCGATCAAAATTCTTTCCGTATATTTGATTTTACTAGCAAAATTTTTACCCGAATAGTGTTATGTCTTAAGCTTCTTTTTACGCAACCAGCAAACTTGACATACATATTTTGTCTCCAATCACTAGGACACTAATTTTCAAATACATTCGCACTATACGTGAAATAAATGAAATAAAGGATAATGTAGAAAATTTTATGTAAGTATGTTTGTTGCTAAGCAACAATGATGTAATTGTGTCTGTATGTAAGTGACTCCCCGGTTAAAATTACTGCGAAAACTAAGAAGTGAAATGTAGAATATGGAGAAGATCACTTACACTATTGATGAGGAGTTCGCCATCTTCTGGCTGCACACGTCATTAGCAGTTTTCACACAGTCGGCCATTTCCAGCTTACAAGCCCAAGACATCCACGTCCATACGAAGTAACCTTGTTACGTGATTGTCAGTTGTTTTAGGCTCTGAGCCGAGTGAGGTGAACAGGATGCTAATACTAGACTTTGCAAATATTCCTGGAAAAAAAAATTATCATGCACGTTCTCAGTCCTCCAAACCCAACAATTTACCTTTAGTAAACTACGAACGATATCCATTTATTTATAAATGTGTACACTTTCTCCAATCCAAATTAAATGTATATGTTTTTGATAATTATAGCCTATTACCACTGATGAACGAAACAGAATTTTCAACAGCCTCTCCTTGAGCATTTCATACAAAGTTTTCAGCTCAGTTAAAATTATTAACAACCTCGTTTCGGCTTAGAATAGAATAAACCTGCAAATAAATTTTCGTTTTATCCACGTCAAAGAGAATTTTACCGAAGTTTTGACAGACGTTTGATAAGTAACTCGCTTGGGCAGCAAAAGAAGACATTCAATAAAAAACTTGACTATTAATTTCAACAGATGAAGGACAAGTGATAATTAATGATTCAATATGCTGTTTTGCCAATGAAACATAAAGTAATTATGTATGTGTCACTTTTTCACATATTTAAAAATCCCTAATTTCCAACAAACAGCAAGAAAGAACCGGTAACGGAAATTTCGGTACATTGGAATATGTTTCTGATTTCCGCACATATATAGATTTAGCCTTTGACATAACAAAACCTCTCAAAATTAACGGAAACTAATTTGAGGCTAATAAAAACGCATATTGAGCCATTTTATTTGACCCGGCAACTCGTATTTGGAAAAAGTGTGGTCTGGAAACAAACCAGCAAACACAAGCACTCGGTCTAAGATGGCAGGTTCCTTATAATGTTCAAATAAGTTAAATTCGTTCATAACCTATGTTAATTGTTTACAAGCATAGCCAAGTAATGCTATAGAATAAGTTAACGTGTATATTATATATCATACTAGTGTATTCATCACTACAGTTGTGGTCTGGGAGAACGTAATAATGGAAGAACATAATTGTGAGGGCTTTCAGTCTGACACGAGTAATTATGGATAAAATGAACTAAATTTAAACTTACAAGTTATTTTAAGCACTCATGCACATCATGACACATTTGTAATGTAAAAAATTTAATCTTAAGAGGGCGTTGTACATAATTTTACGCTAAAAGCATAAATCCATATTAGTATAGGTTTCGTGAAGCCAATTTGCGAAAATTAAACAATAGCAATCCTAGACAATAGTTTTCGCCAACGTTTTATACAAAATTGTTTCCAGTGTTACGAACTTCTGAGGCACAATCTCTGACGCCAGAACCTTGTGCATTTAACTCCGGCGCAAGAGATCACGCGTAACGAATTAGTAATTCTGGATAAATATTTACTCATGAAATTAGCAAATACCATTATCTAGGATTGTCATTGAGTATTTTATCGACTTGGTTTCGAAAAAAGCGTAGAAATCAACTGATGTTTTCAGAGTTAATTTATCTACCACACACACTTCAATATTAGTTGCAAGTAGGCAAGCATGAAACTAATAACATATGTTAAGGAAACTAACCCCTTAAGTTTACGTTGAAAACACTTCAACTCACGGCACGCGGGCATGATATCACACTTGCTGAGAGCTTTTACCTTGTAGACGGTGTACTGTGTGGACATGCCCGACAGTCGCACGGTGAGGTAGCTGAAGGCAGTGAACGCAGAGTAGCAAGGTACATAGTCTGTCTCTCGAGCCAGGTACTTGGCTATATCCAGCGCCACGTTGTATTCCAGCCCTCGCCAGGTTGAAGGCATCGTCTAGTAGCTGGGCTCGGTTCAACACGTGGATGTTCTGATGGCCGTCACTGTTCAGTTGCACTGTCAGCAACCTCTAGTTCTGCTCGTCGTAGTTCACACGGTGGAAGCCTGTCAAACGTATCGTATCTAGTGACTGGGTGGACGTGTTGTATGTCCTTGTAGCCCAGAAGTATACGGAGAGCTAAGTGGGACCACACGAATCAAACATTGCCCTAGTTTATTGGCGCAAGTCACTATACTGAAGTGCAGCTACATCGTTGAAAGGTCTGCTCCCTGAAACAATCAGTGGTTACCATACATGTTTGTATGTATGGCAAATGTTAACTCTATACCCTTTACCATTTAGCAGACTGTGCACCAAGATTTTGGTACAAAAAAGTGACAAAATACGACCAGTTTTTTTTTATTTTCACAAACGAGAAAATAAAATCAAACTATAAGCAGATAACTTGAAATAAGCAGGCAGATGTGTAACTTCCTAGAAATGCCATGCTAAGAATAGATCACTTACGTTACCTGAACAATAGCGAACAAATTGTTAGTGGCGTAAGTAATTTCAGCGTATTACGTAGACAGTCACCTTAAGGGCGGGGTCTACCGCAATTTTCATCACCACTATTTTAATTTTTATTTGTACCAGATATTTTTTTGTTATTTTAGACACAAAATGTGACTAAATTTGGCTCTAATGAAATTTTTTTATCTCTCATTGTTTTCGCGTAGTGGCTTGTTAAAGTCATATTTCGCATGTTTCCGTTTTAACGACTACACTAAAACAAACTGATATACCAAACTCAAAAAAATCACAGTGAATAAAGACATTGCAAGCTACAATGATATGCTCATAGAATTATAGAATAAAAATTATTTGTATTTAAAAAAATATTTAATATTTTTAATTTTTATTTTCAGTTTTAGAATTTTTTTAAAATTCTAAAAATTTTCATTCTTTAATTTTATGAGCATGTAATTGTAGCCTGCAATGCCTTTATGCACTGTGATTTTTTTGAGTTTGGTATGTCAGTTAGTTTTAGTGTAGTTGTTAAAACGGAAACATGCAAAATATGACTTTAACAAGCCATTACGCGAAAACAATGAGCGATAAAAAAATTTCATTAGAGCCGATTTTAGTCACATTTTCTGTCTAAAATAAGAAGGAAAATATCTGGTACAGATAAAAAATAAATAAATGTTGATGAAAATTGCGGTAGGCCACGCCCTTAAAGGGGAGCTTGACGAAAAACACAAATTTCGAAGTGTGTAAAATTGGTTATTTAACTTCTATATATTATGTTTTACAGGTTTTAACTACTGATTTGTAAAGAAGAAAGATTGTGCCTTAATTCCCCTTGCTCATAGCACAATAGCACATTCCAAATAATTAATAAAAATTTGTTAACTATCACACTTTAAACATACGCGAATGTATTCTGCTCCATGGTTCCCTCGTGTGATAACAATGGAATATTGCATATTATAATTTTAAACAAATATATGAAACATTTTCTTTCGAGTGGTATACAGCAAATCATGTTTCCTATAGGCCAATTTTTTTTTTTTGTGTCTTAAAGGTTTTGTGCGTACCTAACCTTCTCAAATAAACGTGATTTTTTATTACTTAACACCTTTTAAATTCAGTAAAAGTGTTATGTTGCGGTAGAGCTAAATTTACTCTTTAATTCCAGTACGTCATAATTTACATTTGAACAGCATCTTCAACAGGACACATAAAATAGCGGCGAAGCGCGCGTGCGAGTCTTCAGAGTAGTTCCGTTCCCGCCAATAGAGTTCTCTTAGTGCGCTGTCTGCGGCCAACTTCTCCCCCGTCGCTGGCGACACGAGTGCGACATTGCCATATCCACACAGTAACGCCACTTGTGACGTAGGTAAACAACCTATCCGCTCGGTGCTAATAGAAGAGTTGCGTTGTGTACGTGTTTGATAATGGGTAAAAAAAAGGCGTCATACCATTTTAAAAAAAGAGGTAACAGATCTTTAGGAGCATCTTCAGGTTGGAAAAACAGAAGAAAAGTTGCGAACCAAGAGAACGGAGCACTTGCGGAACAAAATTAATCACAGGCAGCTGTGCAGTAAGTACAATAATTATTTATAGACTCTTATTTATTACATTGCAACCTCACTAATCCGTTATGCTGGGGAACAATAAATTAACGAATTACCGCATTTTGCGGATTAACAGAAACTAAAACGTTCAGAAATAAATAAACGAATGAAATGTTTTCCAAAATAAAAAATAAATTGTTCCTAAGAAAATATTGTTTTATAGTTTTTCAATTTGTATTTGTAGGTATAACGATGCTAAAGAAATAGACATCGCCGGTCCGGTGCTGCAGAGAATAATTTAAAAAAATCTGATTTCTTAAAAAATATACTTCAATTAAAAAATTATCCCATTCTCGAATCGGCGTGGTTCTGCTGTATTGTATCAGTTACTGTTTAGTCTTTTGCTTGTTTAAGAATTAATCCATATGTTTGTCTAGCATAAGAGTAGTATTCATATACAACAAGACAATGTAATAAATAGTCATTGTTTATTGACTACTGCTGTCAAATTAGAAGTCTTATGTTCTGGTGACCGCAGACATGGAGCAGCGATATCAAAAGCCTCCTAAACATGCGATCCATGTCCGATTCTCGGTGGAGTAACTCTATTCCGCTTGCGTAAATCGTGTCATCATGATAACATATATCGGTGCGTTTTCTGTTAGAGGTATATCTACACACTTTTATCGACATGTGCTGAATTTTTGAAATTCTATTGCTGTTCCTTGCTAGTATATACTTTCAGAATCTGATTTAAAACTATTTTCTCTCCAAACTCCTAAACTAAGGGTGAGAGAGGATTACGTTGTTTCTTTGTACGAGGAGGAGCAAGCGCGTAAATCTGTCGGCAGCCCTCCCCCCCCCCCAATTCATGTGGGGCCGCAATGGCCAAATTGTCAGATCATCAGCTTTCCAAGGCGATAAGGGTCCGATTCCTGGCGGTGTCGGTACCCGGATTTTTACACGTGGGAATTACCGGACGATGCCGTTGGTCGGCAGGTTTTCTTGGGGATCTTCCGTTTCCCCTACCCTTTCATTCCTGCACTTCTTCATACATACATCATGTCACACTTCACCAACGCTAAAGACCTAGATGTTGAGCGCTAACCAAAATCTCTCACTCATCTCACCCTCCGTAGGGTGGAAGTCTTCTTAATTTACATTTCCGGCGAAGCATATTTATCTGTGTATCTCCAATTTATCTACTACTCAGAGTTCTATAAAATACTCTATGAGAAAATTAATATTAGTTGATTTGTTTTAATTTATTTGTAGCTTAATATTTGAAGTTAATTGCCGTATTCATAGCAATTACCGTCCCATTTCTGATACACTGTTCAAAACCCCAATGCAATGGACGAAACATGTATTTGTGTGCTGATAGCAATCCACAATTGTTGTGTCATTCTGTTATTTTATTTGTTGAGAACCTCAGATATGTTTTACGGTAACGGTCCCGGTTTTTGGAATGTTAACTGTTCTTGGAAATTCAATATAAACATAGCGATAATAAGGCGAATATTAGGTAATTCAATTGAACAACTGTATGGCATTTTCGCCAAACTTTATATTTATGAGCGTGCCCAATAAATTTTGAAAAAGCACCTGCCTGGAGAATTTTGTTGGCGCGAGACGAAGTCATTGTTTCTGTTATCGTGCTCTGTGGAGGTGTCATGTATGTTTACATTTCCAGTTATCTGACAAAATTAAGAGTTTCACGTGTTAAGAAAATATTCATGCGGTACGTTATAATAATTGTTATCGAGGAATTATCGATTTTATGTGTTAGAATTTCTATGTTCTGCAAATCATTTATGAATGTTTTATATATATATATATATATATATATATATATATATATATATATATATATATATACAACAAAATGATAATTTGTAAAAACTTATCAAAACAAAATTCAATGGTGTAACACAATAAATAATGCTAACTGCAGCGACAAAGAGAGCTTTTCCATTGTTGATATACCAGCTCTCGGGCCGTACACTGAATATAAACAATGCCACGTGGATTCGAGTCATTGGTTTACATAGTCATTTGTATTACTTCAGGCACTGACTGTAATTACTCTGTCTATTAATAAATTATTTTGAAATGGGAAACGTGACGATTCGATGCTTTGCATCAGATAATAATAACTGTATTAGAAGCGACACAAGGAAGCTTTTTAATTGTTATTGTTTTCAGCTCTCGGGGCGTACATGCATATAAACAAAGCCATGTGGAATTTGAGACA
>PNEQ01125572.1:0-17097 GCA_003012365.1 Medauroidea extradentata | reverse complement strand
GGCGAACTGCAGCCAAACAACAAGGGGGTGAAGTTTCCAAGCGAGTGTCCAGACCTGTTCTTCTTCGGCCGTAGTATAGACTAATCAAATAAGCTGCATACACATCCTAAAGTACTTCAGTGCAGTAGAACTGCAAAGAAATATCAAGTAAGAAATCCGCAATGTTTTGGTTTTATGGGACAACTTAGAAGAGAGCATTGGATGTGTAAACTATTGTCATTCAGGTTTAAAAAAAAAGGGGGGGGGGGAAGGATTTTAGTACAGATATTTTTGTCAAGAAATAATTCTCCAAGAGAAAAATTATTCACTTCTTTGTTCTCAATCTATTTGTAATAATATATGAGCAACAGTTCTCACTGTTATGTATTTATATGCATATGTAAGCATGAATTTCTTCTTGAATTTCTTCTGCAGAATATATTTTGTCTGGGCATATTTCAGTTGGTGCAGGTGCAGCAGCTGTAACTGGAGGATGCTCGTATTGGCAAACTAGGCTAATAGTTAGTACCCACCATGCAGTGCAAATGGAATGCAATGAACTGTTGTGAGTGCACATAACCGGGATGTATGGGCAGGATAGGTCTGCAAAACATTATGTGCAAGGCCAGGACCTTCTCCTAGTGCAAAATACAGTATTGAAGTGGAGAAGCACTTTTAGACTCTTTATTGATGAACCAATGCCAGAACACACAAGAAAATTCGCTAAAAAAAATAGAGGTTCGGAATAAGCTGCAAGATGAAGCATGGTGTTTGAGTTTAGAAGAGTTGGAGGATTTCATGGGTGTCTTGTAGCTCCGTGGTGTGTGTGTGTGTGTGTGGAGCAAAAGGACTTCCACTCGATAGTGTCCAGCTAAATGGAGTATTCGCTTTTATTGTGACACGATGTCCTGAAACATATTTCAGGAGACATTCAGGTTCATTCGCTTTGAAGGCCGGAACATCTGCTCTTGCTTGAGACATGGAATTGATTTATCAGCAACTGCAAATCCAATTTCAGGCCAGGTGCTGATACTACTGTTGAACAGTTTTTTACAACGAAAGCCAAACGCAGTTTCAGTCTGTCATAACATGTCCAGCAAGCCTGATAAATTTGGTATAAAATTTTGGTTGGCTATTGACATTGAAAGAAAGTTCATCTTGAATGGATTTCCATGTTTTGGAAACATGAGAAACTACCTACTAACCATCCCCTTTCAGAGAACATTGTTCTTCGACTGGAAGAACCATATCTCGACACTGGGCAGAATATCACAATGGACAACTTCTTCACTTCTGTAAGTTTAGCAGGTAATTTTATGGCTAGGGGTACAACTGTTGTGGGTACAGTGAACAGAGCTAGAAGAGACATTCCAACTGAAGTCAAGAATGCACGCCTTCCATTGCCGGAGTTATTCATATTGT
Source organism: Medauroidea extradentata (assembly GCA_003012365.1). NCBI lineage: Eukaryota > Metazoa > Arthropoda > Insecta > Phasmatodea > Phasmatidae > Medauroidea > Medauroidea extradentata. The sequence goes on along the minus strand of PNEQ01125572.1, from coordinate 15,696 downwards.
AGCACAATGACTGTACACTTACAGTTTAACACGGTTAAGGTAAATAAAAACGTACTTGTCGTTAGTATTATATATCGGTCACTACAGGTGGGCACAAGAAACAATTTCCAGAAACATAGTAATTTACTATAACTCTACTAAATATTTTATAAGTAGTTTAAATTCAACAAAAGCAGCATCCCGATGCTGGCCGCTCCAATTATTCGACAACATTCTTGACTTAGCTGGCATACATTCCTGACTATCATTCAAAGACGTTACAGGCTCTAGTATCAGCTGCAGAGTTTTCATCATAAAGCTAGAAGTACCTGAGAAATCGTCAAGAAGCAAAGGCAACGGAGGGCAACAATCAAGATACGGTTCCATCCAAAAGCAGTAAACGCCATCAGTGCCAGATTTTGAAATGTAACGGAAACAAAATTACCTACTGAAGTTTGTACAGTCTACATGAAATACGTTTGTGGTAAATGCACAGGCAAAATTGCAAAAAAATCGGTCTGTCTGGTTTGCAAGGGAAAAGCAAACATATAATATGAGAAACATTTCTCTCAAAATTTAAGAGTTTTGCATTTTACAAAATCTTTGTAGATAAGAGTATGTGTGTTATACTGATTGAAATGAATACAACAAACAATTGTTAGGCCCCCTATTTAAATTCAGGAATATTAGAAATGTAGGCCTATATCTATTAAAAATAAGTGTTAGCTGTAAGGTGACACACATAATATTTTTATTTGTATCCAGACGAAAAAACAATGTTATTAAAATGTTTTAGAGTCATTAAAATCTTAAGTGTAATAATAATTACGACGAATTCATGCTAAAATATTTATGTGTAACTTTGTACAATAAATACTATGAAAAATATACGTTTAAAACTAATTTTGTACAGTGCGGTCAAAATGACCGTTCTTGGGAGTTAAAGGGGGTTAACACATGTTGGGAGTTCTAGTGTTAGGAAACATCCTGTATAAATGTAAAGTTTCTGTAAGCGAGCGATCTGCTCTTTGAAACATACAAATAAATAAATAATAATAAAAATATTACATTCCAAGGATATTTACTGTCATATTTGTATGTGACTGTCCAAACCAAATAGCTACATGTTTGTTACAGATTAGATAGGGAATTCGACTACTAAGAGGTCCTTGCTAGCTACTGGAAATTTTAAATTAATTGAATAACCTAGTATTTTATTGAATAAATTAAATTACCCGACTACCAAACTAAGATAAAAATAAACCTGTTATTGGAAATTATGTTAGTTCCAAAATATTTTGCATTAATTTGAGCACAGACTTAATGCTGCAACTTACAGTAGAAAATCCAAGTCATTTATGAAATTATCATGCCACTGAAAAAGTTTGGTTGAGCCTAATTAGATTAATATTACTGGTTTAAGACACTTACACTGTCAGTAAGTTATGGGCATACTAAATTACAGAGTAATATTTAAAGGTGTTCATGCCGATTTTCATTTCTTAATAGAAGTTGAGTATTTGAATAGTTATTCCAGCTGACAACATGCAGGAACAAAAATTTGTTTTGGTAAGCTAAGGGTACTGTATAGCCACACCAAACTCTCCAATTATTCGTACACTTGCAGCTCACAGTTAAAATACTACTACACCACTTATACTCATCTACTATAGTTGCAGTGAGTTACGATTATTTCTTTTGTGACTAAATTACTTAAAATGCAGTACATATTGTATATCTAGGTAAAGAACACACACTTTAATCTTCGTCTCTATACGTTTAAAAACTGTAATACTATACGTTTATTTAAAACATAACTGATCAAAATGCCTGAAAACTGCTTTTTCAGACTGCCGTATCTGCAGAAATATCACCCGTATTCAAATAATTTTAAAACAGAAAGATGTGCTGGGCTTTGAATCATACTTTCCATAGGTAAAAGAATATTAGCAAACCACTTTACGCCAGTTGGGTGACTTGTGCATAGACGAGATACTGCATTACATACACCAGTCAGTGGCGCTCTTAATACTCCATCAATTTTGTGCCTCGTACACAAACACACACAGAGCCACCGTCCCCTGGATTCACAATATTGTTTCTTACTGCATTTTTTCCAAGACTAAAGCTCACAAATCATTGACCTTAAACCATATTGCCACTCTGTCTTCTGCCTTGTCACAAAATATATACACTACCACACTTAATGTAAGTCCATACAAATACACAAGCGTATGAATGCACATAATTATGTTTTTGGGATTGGAATAACACTATAGACTCTAGACATGCACAAAAGTTGTTTTTGCTATTGCAAAATTTTGGCACTAAATTACGGCACACAATAGTTTTGCAGCAAAACACATAACGTAATTTACAACACAAAAGAGGAAGTGTCTAAAAACATTATTAAAATCAAATTTAGTCTTACGTTCTTATGGCTACTTTTAAGCTGGATTTACAACCACCACTTAGAAGTAGAAAGTTTACCAACTCATTCATGTTCGTATGCATGTTACGTAATGATGTGAATGTTTGCACACACTCAGTGTTTCTACTTTCATACATACGTACATACGCTAAGTGTTGGTTGTGAATCCAGTTTTAAGTTGCTTGGGCAACGTACTGAGATCTGTGATGCCATGCCTCCAAATTTAGAAATGTGGCCCTCTGATTAGCCAATTCGCTCTAATCATTGCCAATAACAGGGTGATGCCTATGTTACTCTGTGTTTGTGCCAAAAAATGTTTTGGATTTATTTTTGTACATTTGGGCATGATAAGACCTAGAATATGACATTGTGGAAATTTTGAATAAAACACTGACAAAATTTAGTTTAACTTTGAAAAATTGACAGAAGTTGTATTTTTAAAAGTGGTCTTTTGGTATTCCCACAAGTCATAATTTATAGTAGGGTTTAAGTAATGTTTTATGCCTTTCCATTGTACAGAAGTTATAACAAAAAAATACATTTCTACAAGATTGCGTTGGAATCAGAAGTCTACTGAAAATTCTAGACACTTTCCGCTGCATGATCAGTAGACACGAGAATGAGGCTTTATTTCTCCAACAACTCTAGGCCTTAGACACACGAAGTGTCTCCAGCCAGATGGTACCCTTCTTATCTCTGTTATGCCATTACCCAGATGAGAACCAAACACTACTGTCTGAAAATTATCCTCCAACCAACTTCATCACTCCCGTCTACGAACAGCATTGCAGACTGTATACAAATTTTCATCCATGTATAGAATTTTGTGTACATACACAGAAATTCCTTGATTCAAAGAGACATGCAACATTTTATAACATAATACAGTATATAACATGAACACAGAATGAAGGGAAATTTTCCACCATTCACTATTTTTTCTGGATGATTCAAGTCCTTACATTTTTCACGTTATCATCTGGCAATCAGTGACGTAATTAAGCTGTGATGTGGGAATGCCCAAAAGTCTGGTCTGTAAGAAACAAACCATTGCAAAACCACCCAACAAATACTTTGCAACCCTATGTTGAAAGAGTGTGTGTTTCTGAGAGTGCTTAAGAGACAGGTCAATTGTTGAGAAGTGTAGTTTTGCACTGTAATAAAAAAGTTACCAGTAACAATTATCACGTACCAACTACAAAAGCCAAAGAAAGCCCAAATAATATTTGAACAGGTACAAAATATATCTTAATTAACGTGTGAACAAACTCCAAAAGGGAAGTTGCAATAGTCTTGCCATGGAATCTAGAGTATGTTAGGAGTTTAAAGAATAACTGTGCATTTCTTATGAAACTTCTGGTACAAATACTGCGCCTTCTTTTACTTAATGCCCTAACATGTGCATAGCTAGAACCAAACATGCAAAGATCTGAGCAGAATATTTTTTGTAAACGTTTGTATGCAATCTGTCAACTACTATCAGTATCATCTAACTGTGCTGACAGCTCAAACACAGACATCTACAAAAATGCAAAAATTAGTACCATGAACACAATGTCAGTAGACAGAACAAGACATTAATCAAAAGTGTCAAACATTTCAATGACTTTAGTTATCACCATAATCCACTACACAAAATGACCAGTCATCCAAATACACTAATGTTCCTTCACACAGCACTAGGTATATCCATTTATTTTTGTGAAATTAAAACGGACATTCAACACCCAACAGCAAATCACTGTCCAAAAATTATCCAATACATATTTATACAGAACATTTCTGGATACCTGTGAGATATCCATAGTCTTGTGAATACAAAATGGCAATAAAAATAATGCTGTTTGAAATATTCCACACACATAACTTGCAAGTTCTATCCTTTACAGGTCACAGTCAATATTCGTTATTCAATAGCAATTAACATTAAAAGAAATATACATACTGTATTGTATTTAGTAGTGTTAATGACCGTAATAACGTGCCGAATTCCTTTTCGCACAGTTCAATTGCAATTTATTCCCACTTCTATGGTCAAGGCACAGAATAAATAAGTAGTACGGCAACAGAAGCGACTAGACGTGGTTTTAGTCGTTTGTTTTCTTTAGACTGCCACAGTGTCGGTTCTAAAATTTTCAGAAAAATTGATGAAAGAAAAAAAAACCAGGAAAAAGTTTTTTTTTTATTTTAATTTTCCGAAAAAATTGGAAAATTTTCTATAAAATCATTGTGAAATTATACTAAACCTGTGGTGGCAAAATAATATATAGTAACTTATGTAAGGTAATTAAAATAAGGAGAAAAGCGGAGAAAAGACGTAGCCGATTCATTCTCAACGTTTACTTACTATAGAGCATCTACGCTTAGGTTGCAGTACAGTGTTATATGGACATTTGCTCTCTCTTTCCAATGCACTGTAACTGTGACAAGCAATGTCCTTGTTTCGGCGAGCGCTGTTGCCAAAAATCCTACGATTTTCACCTTGTAACTTTGATCTTAAAATTGTTGCATATTGTACAGCATCGAAACTTGCATCGGGTGATATAGTTAGTTCATAATATACACCATTTTAAGGGGTTGAAAAAATTTAAAAAACAAATATTTTGAACTTGGTACTGTTTTCATGCATCCTTAAATATATCACGTCATAACTAACAAATCAAAAGCAAAATTGTATCCAGATTTTTATGGTGTGTAATTTCATATACAGTGGATTCTCTATGTATTGAAACCTAATGGATTGAAATACCTGCATCCATGGAACATATTCTGGGGCCGATTAGTTTATTTTACAACATTTTAAGACCACATCTATTGAAATCCCTCGTGTATTGAAATTTTTTGTCAGTCCCATGAGAAACGGTGGATAGAGAATCCACTGTAGTTGGACTCCAACGAACAAATCTGAAAGCTAAAATATTTTTCGATAGTAGTACAGAAATTTTTTCTAATGTTATGTGCATTTTCTAACAAACTAAAACATCAAAAAGTTGGTCACTGAGAAACTTTTTCACTATTTAAGTTAGATGGGATATGAAAAAGGAAGTTGTTCATAATGAGCTAAATCTATCTTTAAAAGCAACCCCACCTCAATAGCTTTATCCGTTCTCTTGTAAAAACCCGTGGAATGGTTAATAAATAAGATACAGACTTCCTTTAGTCAGCAGTTTTCTCTGTCCCATGTCCTAAACTGGTTCAGTAGTAAAACTACAGTGTCTTGCAGCTGAATGATTCATCGAGTATGGTGACTTGATTTCAAACCAAAATTTCATGTGTGTAATTTTTTGTTAACATTTATTTGTATGGAAGGTAAAACAATAAAAAGTCGTAAAAAAGGTAGGCTACGCGAAAGGGAGCGAAACATTGTATTGATCTTATTCCAGTATTTTTCATATACTAGGGAGCTTTACAAGAAACAGGATGTTCCAATAGATTTTTTCAAATACTAGGGAGCTTTAGAAGAAACAGGATGTTCCAAAAAATCATTTATGCTAACAGGAAGAAACAATAGCAACACAGTACAGAAAACTAACATGAAAAGTTGAAATCATAGAGGAAAGACGAACAATAAATAATTCCCGTAAACATATTTAAGGGAATGATCCTTCATTTCCAATAGTACTTGTATGGTAAAGATTTGTAAAATCCTAAATTAGAGCAAATATAATAACAAACCTCATACAGTTTGTTTATAAGGATTTACTATGTCGTCTAATTTCTTTCCTTGACAAAAAAAATTTACCAGATTTCGGTAGGCTGTGTTTTTGACTGATGAAAATTTGTACCTTCAACTTAATGAAGGGACTGAAGAATTTAAACTTCTTAGCTGAGAAAACTTCTTAAAAGGGTCGAATTACTATTGTATACATAGACATTGTAAAAATAATTCAAACTTATTAAGGGGGAAAACTTCTTAAGCGGGTACTTCTTAAGAGGGTTTCACTGAACAAATTACAGCATTTTTGAAATATAAGCGTTGGTTAAAAAATTTTCTCAAATTTCCACATGGCTTTGTTTACACGCCTGTATGCCCAGAGAACCGGTACTATAGCAACAATGAAAAAACTTCTGTTTGTGCATCTGTTAGCAGTATTTATCCTGTGGTTGAGGTATACAGTAGTTGGTCCCATGAACAACTACTAAATGCTAACTAAATCCATGGCTACTGGCAGGAACGCACATTAAAATAGTAGGTCATTTGACTTATTTAACACATCCTGGAGAGTGCTGAGACAAAGCAAAGAATGCAGACCCAACCACGTCGAACCATTTCAGCGAGACGCCTATGAACAGTTGCTATCTGAGTACATACAGTATTTCTGGTAAATTTTCCCAGTATCTGCTCATCATGTGGATACTTTGCAAACATAGTACTCTATCAGTAAACACTCGCCCTCACACTGTGACATGCACATATGTGACCACACCCATCAGCTTATTGCACGTCTTGACATTACTTAAATTTCCTGTAAGCTACCGCACACAGAAAGAATTTTGAGTTTTAACAAAAATCTGAGGTACAAACCAATTTCGCTCAAAAATGTAAATTTGTAGGTTTCAGCCCATGTTAGCAAGGAATAACAGAACTGCACTGCAAATGAAAACAATGCTATGCTAGTTTTATTAATAAAATTGACATTTGTTCAGAAATTTAAAATATAAAGAGTTTGTTTCGTATTTCAGCAAATTTTTGCAACTACGTAAAAACAGTTACAATCTAAATTATGTAGTGTTTGTTACACTGTACAGCAAAATTTACGATACAAATGGTGAAGTTCATTTTAAAACAAAACATGTTAACTAACATTGCTTCAAACATCTACAACACTTCAAAAGTAGGAACCCTAGACCCTTCAAATTTTACTGAAGTTACATGAAACAAAAGTATATACGCACACCGTTATTTGCCAACCCATGTTTTCTTATCTTCCTACCGATTGAGGTGATGCAGTGGTTCAACATTTGACTCCAGCTCAAGAGATTGCATGTTTAATTCCCTGTACGTATAGATATTTCTGGTTTCAGTTTTCCACAGTTTCCCTAAATCTCTCCAGGTGAATGTTGGGATGGTTCTTAGCTACAGGTCGTGGCAGAGTAGCCTACTTTCTGTTCCCTCTCTGACTGAGTCAAGGTTCTGACTCCAGAATACCTAACTTTGCTGTAAACAAAACGTTAAGCAAGCTTACATTTCCAGCATTTAAATTCTTTTAAGGGGGAATGTACACAACAAAATAATAAAAAATGCACAACATAATTTTTAAAATTTAATAATTGAAAATAAAGATACATTTGAATATGATAATGTAAGATACACAATAGGAATACAGGTGGTATCCTTGACAAACTGTAATTGCTAAATACCACCAGTTACCGTACAGTATTTATGGCACTGAAAGTAGTGATCAGATCAACAGTCATAGCAATTAAAATATAATATTATTATACCTCTGTATAGAAATATATAAAATAATAATGCTCAATGCAATACAGTACCTACTATTATACTTCTACACAAGACCCTGATTCAAGTTTTTACTATTAGTTACAGCCACATAACTAAAATAAATCTGCCTATTCATTTCTATCAATACAGTAATGTGAAATTTAATATGTACAGTAGAATCCTGTAACAACATTTCTGAAGGTACCATAAAAAAAGTGCATGTTAGAAAAGAGAAAATCTTATTATAGGGTAACTTTCTATTATAGACTAGTTTAGGGGATCAAATGATGGCAGCCTTATTACCAAGACAATGATATACGAGAGAACGTTATAACAGGATTCTACTGTAAATAAAAGTCCTGTAGAACAATGATACAATGGGTCGCTAGTCAAAAATACATAAATAATATAGTACGTACGTATTATGTAGTATTTTACATACACAATAGTATATTTTATATTAGAACATGATTATGGAGCTCATGTCCATGGCATACATAAAATTATAGAATAATTTAACTAATACACACACACATACATATAGTCTGTACAGTATATGTTTGCCTTATATTAATCTTTTTTTTCTGAGAAAACTGTCTGGCAACTCCACTGTATTGACTTTTTTAAACCATCCTGACTTACTGGAAAAACAGGTTCTCTCCAATCCTGTTTTTGCTGCTCTTAAAATTTGGTAAACCTACACTGTAAAGACTACACACACACACACCATAAAAAATATTAAGCACTGTCTAGAAAACCTGGTAAATTCAACACTCGCTACTAAATAGGTACTGTGTTACAAACGGACTACCATTCCTAAACATCCTGTATATGCCAAGGTCACACAATGTGCCACTGATGACATTCTCAAAGAAATCACGCATTTCCAAAATCTGCCTTCAGGTTAATGCAGTCATTTTAATTGTATACACCATGCACTGGCTACGTTAAGAAAAATAGTTTTAGCTGTTACACTACATAATTAAATACATACATTTTCGTCATAACGTTTGTTGGCTCAGCATTAAAAATGCAATATCTACAGGCCATTCGGAATAAAATAAGCACTAAAGATTTAACTTTTGAAAAAATGACTAGCTGTTACTGCATATAGCCAGTCAACAATTGTTACTTTACTGCTTGTATGGTTGGTAGCGATTCATCGCATGTAGTTCCGTGTATTTTCCTATTTGAATACAACATTAGTGAAAAATTATCAGATGAAATCTACCTCTCTGTATTTAATATACTTCAAAATATTTATTTATGATCTTATTGACATATCTACTTAAAGCATAATTAGACTTGTGCAAGAAGAACGTGAAGCTATCGCCGGCCTCTGGTCATCTTGCACGTTAGCACTTGCTCCGTGCTTGAGACAGTTCAAAATTCTATCGACAGGTGGCATCAAGAGTTAGGTTTTATCCGTTTTTTCGCTGCTTCGTCAAGTTGCACCATTTGCATGTGTTTTACCGTTATGCCTATATACACATTCAAAAGTATTTTTAATTGCTATGAATATCATTGCCATATGATGTGAAACCATCAGTATTCTGTAAATTATATTTTATATTTGCCAACCTAGAAACAACATACTTTTAGTGTCACATATTAAGAAAATATGTTATTTATTGTTTCTGTTCAGCGCATCGTCGTTCGTGGCAGTAGAACTGAACGAAACTTGAATGCTTGATTTGCGTGTGTCGTGTGTTTTTAGTGGCGGTTTTGAGTTACGAATTCAAATAAACTATGCCTGCATTAACTAGATTCGTAACTGCAGTAGTGTGTGTTGTATCAATTAGTCGATGGACAGAAACCAGTAATATAAGACGTTAACTGGCAGGTATTTATAACTACGATTACTTTTTATTATATCTTATATTCTGCCCCCATGTAGTTAATGAGTAGGTATTGTAGCTAAAATTTATCGGAGCAGTTTAATGTAGTTGTAAACATTGCATGACCCTATGTAAATAAAAGAAAGTGGCAATATTTATGTTTACATTCGGCGGAAAGATATAAACTGGCAGAAAATAGAAACTAATCAGGGCTTTTTTGAGTGCTCACTTTATTCCGAATCACCTATAAAAAGAAATGTATTAAGATGTTAAAAATTTTCATCTGAATCACTATGAACAAAGAATATTTTACTAAGCTAACAAACTGCACCTCTACTGCTAAATTTCCACCAACAAAAATTTCATACTTAATGCCTTATAGAGCTACTACGGATTTAAGAGATTTAAACATAGCATGAAACATTCCATCATCATACTAAGTGAGAGCATAGAACAAAATCACCTAAGAATTAGGTACTACTATACATCACTGCCAAAATAAATTACGTGTGTTTTGGCAAAACTTTTGTACTTAAATTACAATTTTTCTACAAGTTCAAAATTAATATTCAATTACAATATTAACATCCACCATAACGGTAAAAAAACTTCAAACCCATTATGTATTTAAAAATTTAGGTAAATGTGTCAATAAAGGCAAACTAAACACCATTTCACTGCTTCCAAAAACATTTTTGACGAACGTAGTACACGGGGATAGTGAAGCAATTTACTGTATTAATTTGCATAATTTCCACCCTTTATTTGATCAGTGTTTTGACCAGAAAATATAATAGACACTATACAATGAAATAAAATACTTTAATTCAACATTATGGCAACATTACTATTAAATCCTAACAAGGTCTCAAAAAAAGGTTGAGACGCTAGTAAATAAAATCAAGACAAAAAAAATCAACGAAAATTCGGACAGTTAATCATTTACAGTTGATGTAAAAACAGAGAATATGTATGATAAGACTCAAAATGAACACACAGACCATAGAATTCTCTTCACACAAACAAAATAAAGTAGATATAGGTAATTTACAAGTGAACACCAAAATCCAATGATGTCACGCATGTAATGGAAAATATGTAATTTTCAACCATTACTGTTCTTGGCAACACTGGTAATCATTTTACCAATGGATCTGACTGTACTTCACTTTCAGCTGAACATAATTGAAGAGTATAATTTTTTAACTTCCAAATATAACATCTATCATTACCAAAATAATATGTCCTCTACAAATTGCTGAACCCAAATAACAAATCACAAGAAGAGAAAAAAATAGTTTTACAATCTTATGCATGTTTTTTAAAAAAAAAAAAAAAAAAAAAAAACCAGAAAATTACTCTATAAGAAAGACGGAGACCCTGAGCTTGTAAACAAATCTCTTCTAAGCTAATATAAAACACAGATAACACTGATAGAAAGATCCTGCAAACATGCTGTCATTAGCAATTGTGGCACAAAATCAGTACTGTATTAGGTACAGCACTGCATGCTATTACGTAAATATATACATTATATACACCCAATTTTATTTTCTGGAAAATATGACATCACAAAATCACACACAAGAACTACAGAAGGAAATAGTTTTTATACTGCTGACAAAAAAAAAACAGCATTAAACAAGTAATCCTACAATATTTATTTTCAGTTCTGTTTATTAGTAAGGAAGACTTTCAAAGAATAAATCACTAACACCTAAGAGAGGTGTGCATTTTATGTTGGCTTCGATAAACATATATGTACATATATAAATGACTTTGTTATATTGCACAAGTAGATACATAAAACTCCTTTTTTACACCTGCAGTTTTTACACTTTCACACACGTTACACCTACGTATTGTGGTTGTATTTGCTAATTTTTCATTACAAATATCCTCCTTTTTTTACACTTTCCTACACTTCAGAACAACTTTTCTAGATCCTCTGAAAAGTGTTAGTAAAAAGGGGGTTCCATTAAGAATATAAATTCTCAAATAAAAACACCTTTCCCCAAAACTAAAATTTTTTTTTACAAAATACTGTACCTGTTAACTCCTTTGCTGCGACATTCGACTATAGCCGAATATACAAAATATTTCTAAACTGCGACATGCGACTTTAGTCGAACATCGAATTAAATGACTCTGTAAACAATAGATACATTGTTTTCTCGCTTAAAAAAAATATTTTTTTATAATTTTTTTGCATTATCTTGGCACAACTAAAAATTTTTTATTCCGCAGCAAAAGAGTTAAATTAGTACAATGTAGTATTTATTGAATTATTATTGACTCACCACACAGAATGTTAAAATGGTATTATGCCACATTTCTACAATCTAACAAGATTTTGTCATGTCTTAAAAAAAAAATTACATTACATTCCACGCATTTACTATTTTTTTTATTCAAAAATGGTAGTTATAGCAAAGTTAGTTATAAAAGCACACTTATGAAATATTTAGTCGTAAAACAAACCTCTTTGTGTACCTGTAATATTATGTTAGGTTACTTTCGAAGCCATGTTTTTTTTTTTCCGTTTTCAGCTATTTTAAAATATATTTCTGCCACTCCCTGATGTAAGTATAACCATACAGTACCCAAAAAGTAAATATGTAAGGTCACAACAAACTATATTTATTTATTATTGTATTATTCTTGACATGATAGTTTTCAAAAGTTCTTACTTTACTGTGAATGGCCATAGTGCAAACTAACAAACGCACTTCTGTTTTGTATTCAATGAAAAATACACAAATATTTTATTAGTATGAAATACTTCAAACCTAATAACACACATACCTGAATATAGCCAATATTTTAATCTTATGTACATGAAGTCATTAAATTTTTTAATATATACATATTACTACACATGAAAAGAACTATATAATATAATTGGCACACATAATATAAAATCTTCAGAATTGAGATAACTTGTGCACTCTTCTTCCTCCTAATCTTAAAATCGAGGACTCGTAAAATGTGGCTAGACGTTCACAGTGCCCGGGAACGCTACGTAAAATCAGGGTTCTATTTTAACTACCATAACACTAAAGGCAACCTAGTGTTTGATGTTTTTTTGGAAGACGTGAAGAATTTCATTTATTTATTTTTGTTAAAACAAATAAAGATAATAGTCACAGATATGTATCAAATTATTTAGCCCAACAGAGAGTGAAAAAGTTATTGAAAAGTAGGAATTTATGAGATTGTTTACTATATATAAGTACTGAACAAAACTGTCAATTAGATTAATACATTTTAAAGACATGCTCACTTTAGATAAGTTGGCATCAGACATATTTTTTGGGCTGCTCACGTGGAAGAGCACATGAAAAACGTTTTTGCCCAACGTATGTTTTTAAACTTAATACAGTAAACCCTCGTTTTATCGGACCTCCATTCAGCGGACTTCGGATTTAACTGACAAAATCTGGCGATACAAAATTATTCCACCGTCGGGTCTACTTGTTACATGCAGCACAAGACCTGCCTGGTTATTGTGCTTTGGTAAGTGACATCAGGCGCGCGCACAGATAGCCGCATAAGACGGTAGACAGAACTATTTTTAATCGCGCATCGGGGTACGTGCCGTGTCCGGTCAAGAATGATTGTCTACCTGAATTTTTTTTCACTGAACAATAAGATCAACAGCGCAAGACCTACCTGGTTATTGTGCTTTGGTGAGCGACATCAGACGCGCGCACAGATAGCCGCGTAAGACGGTAAGCGGAGCTAATCAATCTCTCATCAGTGCAATGTATGTTCAACAACGCTCGTGCAGTGTAAATGTGGGATGTGTAGAGAGATAAAATATGCTGCGGACAAACTAGCGCAACACATGCCTTTCTCACGCTCGGCATTTCCGTCCCTTGCCCTTCAGAAATTCTCAAGGACGGCGGCTAGATTATTATCTCACAGACACGGTATACGACATTTTTTATTTGTTATATACTTCATAAATGAACACTTTACTGTGAAATACAAAGCTGTAGCTCAAGTTCACCTGTCACATGTTACCACGCAATGTAACATGAAACCAAGCTGATAGCAAACCTCCTCCTGTCCCTCTCCTACTACTCTTCCCCTGCCCTACGCCCTTGGTTATCTCAATGAGCGGACAAAGGCACGTGTTTATCTTTTTACTCCTGCCAGTCAGCACAATTTGACCACAACAAAACACATTGCGTTACTGCACGTATCACACTGCTATAAATCTATCTGCTTGTCTATTTTCGTGTGCCGATTTTTGGAACTTCGCAATTTACCGGACATCTGATTTACCGGACCACACCTCCCCCCCAAAATAGTCCGGTAAAACGAGGGTTTACTGTACTAACAGATTCCGATTTGTAGTTACTACATACAGATTTAACTTAATTTATTTTATGGATGGCGACAAAATTATTTGGTTTAAGTATGAGTATGTTCTCTTCCGTGATTCATTTTGGAAGAAGACGTTGATATTGCTACAATGTATCTTTGTCTTGGCATTTTATAGCTCTGTTGTGTTACTTGACATAGCGTATGGAGTCTTCCTAGAATAACTGTAATGGAGGTTTCTGAGTGAATTTGAATATATCCATTGTCACTTTGTTCCCCTCCACACAGTATTGATTTGTATTTGAAGTTTGTTACATGATGTTGTACATTAAACTAGAGACTGTGTTATACTTGCCTGTTTAAAATGCAGTCCCAGTAGTTAATTTTTTCAGCTGAAAGGAGTAGCCACCCTGTAGTAAATAGCTGCAGACATGTGGACTATCCATATCTTAAAATGCTGTATTGCCTATGTGGAGTGCATGCCGATTTTCAAATCCTTGTTAAAATAAGATTACACCCAAAGTAGATTCATACAAGCCCTCCCACCACTCCCCTACTGTACGTATAATCAAAATACCTGTATGCATTGTCTGATACACATGTTAAAGCTTAAAACTCTCAAATTTAGGGTCAGACTATATTTATAAAATATGTTTACCAGTAAGCAGTAGTACTTACCAAATAAAAACAGACAGCCATAAAATCAAGCTGAAAATCAACTAACTAGTACATATATAGTGCTTCTATCTACGTACCATTGAAACTGGACAATCCTGCAGTAATTCAGACTCAGTGATACGCAAGTGTACAAAAAAAGCCTTAGTAGAAAACACTAGCGTAAGCACTTTTCAAAATAAGAAACCCAAAACTGATTATTTCACACTGTAAATGTAACTGTCAAGAAACAGAACCAACTGTCTAAAAATCACTTAAAAGTACAGAAACTTACATATCTAACTGAATTGCACTAAACAATCACATTTCAAACATGTCAACATATTTTATGTAACATATGAGTTATAATTAAACTGGCTTACACCAGGATAAATACAATATAGTATTTTTAATACATAACTTTCCACAAATATTTTTTTAATAGCACCAAAAGGCCTATGTGGCATTTTGACTGAATCAGCTCAGAAAAAACCTAAACAGTCTTGTACAAAACACTGCTGCACGAAGCCAATTTTGCTGGACAAATGACATACAGCAATAACTCAAAATAAACATACATATTTGCGGAAATTAGGGCTACAAAACCGAAACGAAGTCTATACATAAACTACTACACATAAATAACCTTCTTTCTATACAAAAAACTATAATACAGTAAACTCTCGCCAGTCCGTAGTTCGAGAATCCGTGGTACTCAAAAATCCGTGGTTTTCTCAAAGCAATGTCCGTTTTGTTTATTGCAACATGCTGCGCCGTGCTGCACTGCACCTAGCTTCTTCAAGTTTGTGCTGCGCTGTGCCGCGCTGCTACAGTAGCAAGCATCTAACGGTACTAGTAGCAGCAGATGCGGCAAGCCCAAGGTCAACGTGTCTTCCCGGAACACAACAAACCGATAAGACGTGCACGGACACTGCTCAGGGTATTTGGTACAGTTGTCTATTGTGAGAATGGCGCCGGTAAGAAAAAAGAAGCACGCAACGTTAACACTAAAACAAAAGTTC
>PNEQ01125571.1:0-17098 GCA_003012365.1 Medauroidea extradentata | reverse complement strand
TCAATAATGCTAGCCAACCTAACCACTCATGATTTCCGAATCTGTTTGAAATTATTATTAAGAACGAATGATGTCACAATTGTTCTGACCAATAGGCGTTAAACACCATTCTGCTGTACAGTGTTGTCAGATGTAACGTTTCGTCGAACCCCAGTTCTCATGATCCCAGATCAAAAACTTGCAGAATACGTTTGTGCAATGTTTGTCACGATAAATCCCAGATCAACTGTGATCTCACGTCATGGGATCTTGGATCACAGTATTTTTTGTGCAACCGGGCCTAAGAGAGAGTGCAAGGAGAGGAAACAATGATGAGAAGGTTCAGAGGGTGTGGATCCACTCGAAAAGAAAAAAAGTGTGTCTGGGCCAGATCAGGCATCAGGGATAGGCAAATATTCACTAATTCATATCTGCTGAGTGGGTTTAGAAGGTTCAGAAAGGGTTTAAAGAAGTGATAAGAGGGACAAGAGACTGATCTTGTGGTAACCTAGTTGGGTGTGCTGCATATTATTACTATCCCTTTGTAATCCTGTAACTTTTTGCCAGTTTAGAAAATGCAATTCTTATTATTTTCATATCTGTCTGAAAAACATTGGAGACTTTGGAGTAAACGTAACAGTAATTTTTTTCTGTATTATGTGGCTACAGTGATTACGTAACATTTCATCGTACCCCTGTTGTACAAATTCTTGGTTTTCAGGTTGTAATATTTGTTTTATAGAGCATAAATGAAACTGTGCTTTACTTGTTAAATTATATTAGTATACAGAGAAAAAATTTAGTGTATAATTTTCTTTCTCACAGATTACATATTGAATTTAATCCATAAAGCAAATTTTGCGCAAAAATGTTAAAGGGCATTAAAATAAAATTGGTCTTTCTGAACACATTTTTATAAAATAAATGTTTGGCTGCAACCTAAAAACCAAGAATTTGTACATCAGGGAGACAGTGGAATCTTAAGCACTAAATCTAACTTTGCAGTGGGTTAACTTAATTTTTCAACTCCCCAAAACCAGACACATGGTAAGTTTGGATGGTATTTTTAAGGTAGGTAAAGGGCTTCATGCAACCTTTCATTTGTTTTACATTGAATTTTTGGATTTTATTATGTGAGTAATATTGCACATAACTGGGCCTTAATTCATTAGTACATTGTTTCAAATTTTAAGGCCTATTACAAAAGTGTTGCAAAACTATTCCACAGTTTATAGCTCTCTATGTACTCGACAGTGAATCAAGTAATTAATCAAGTATTGTATAATTTTGTTTCAAGAATTTTACTGTAAAATTAAATGTGAGTTAGGATAGGTCTATTTGTCATTTGTGTTTAGTGCCAATTGGTTCAATAGGTCTTATAAATTGTGTGGATGAATGTTAAGAAATGTTTTAAAAAATCTTACTTAAAGCTAAGCTTTTAAACATAAATTTTCTACCAAACACTATGAAAGTAAGAATGCCCAAAACTTATTATTTTGCACTTAAATAAAATGGGCCTGTTAATTTTACTAAACTGAAAGTGTTCGAAATAGATCATTTGGATAGATAACCAAAATTATAAAGTTTCTGGAATTTGGTTGGAAATATGTAATAACGACAATTATTCAGTATAATACTCGCTCAGTATTCAGCATTTGTGTCAACAGGAGAAGAGTTGCAACACATGTATTTTTAATTTCATTGATAAAAATTAACTTCAATTAGGCTTATTATTATTTTTTTTTTAAGTTTGGAAAGGCAAGTGCCCTTCCTCCCCTACATCTGTGCCAATGGTCATGCTGCTTATATATATATATATATATATATATATATATATATATATATATATATATATATATATATATATATATATATATATATATATATATATATATATATTTGTTACTTTAACTGCTTTCTACAATTCAATATTCGAAAATATATAAAAACATTTCGTTTCTCTTGTTTGTATATAATTACAGCATGGTTTTCTAGAAGACAGCAAACCATTTCGGCTTATGAGTGACAGAAATTTAAAGTTTTGCAATAAACTTATGACATGCATTAATGTTTTCAGTAATGACACTTTATGTTGTATATTTTTTTAGTAAATATACATCATTGGTGTTACGTAAAAAAAATGTTTTCACAGTGTAGTTAGTAGGCCTACCAAAATTAGGATGTATGTTAAGTCTTTGCATTCTACTACAGTGTTCACTCAATGCTAAGTTTTGCTCTTGATACAATAAGATAGGCTAAATATAAAAATAACAATTTTATTTATTTTATTTTCACTCCCAACCACAATGATTGTACATGGTAAATGTATATAGTCTGGTTATATCCCATGCATTTATAAGTAGGTGGTCCATTTAACGGTCTGGATATGTTACCTCCAGGTAGCATATGTACTATATGTAATATGTTTGCATACAGTAATAAACGGATTCATTGTTGTTAATCAAATGGGTTGCTGTTATTACATTTTAAGATAAAAGTCAACCGCTGACACAGTAACGAAATACAGGTAAGGAACTGTAAGGCGACTTTTTATCTCGAGGTCAATATAGATGGTGACACACAATACAGTGATAGGAACTGGGAGATGAATTGACCATGGCCTTTGTCAGGATGGCTGATGCCAGGGATCGAACCAGTGCCCTCCTAAATGTGCATCCAAGTTACCTTTGTGCCACATTGTTTGTAACTAAAAACTAGTACCATCATAATTTATCATGTGTGATCATGTGAGCAGAATTGAATATCAAAGTTAAAAGTTATGCAAGATGTTTTCTGCTCACTATATGTATGTATTGGTTGTATAGTCTGTAGGTATACATGCTTGACACATCCCACAGTCTCATGGCCCTTAACATACCTGTAGGCTGAACGGAACATGATGGAAAAATAAAATGGAAAGGCCCTCACAACATATAATATACGTATATGCAATAGCTACATGCTGGTTTTATGTGCAAGTATATTTGACATATTTATTATGCATATATCATAGATGACATGTATCATGAACAGTTGCAATATAGCCTGTGTATAATATACATGCATTAAATAGCTAAATAGCTTTATGTTATTCATGTAGACACATTACGTATATGTTATGTATATCTGACATTACCAATTAACATTTTACATTATACATATATCACTATATATAATGTATGTTCTACTTATGTTCAGTGGCAGGACATTTGAACCATTTTTGCACCTAATTTGAACATATAATATATGTAATGAATGTCCATAAGAAACGTATAATTTATGTTCAGTAGGCTACCTATATGTAAGTGTGATGTGTGGGGCCAAGGATTGTAAAACAAAATGATACAGTACAATAAATTAACAAAAAGAGGGGATTAATCCTTAAATGCTAGAAAAAGTGGAAAAACATGCTTTTTTCTGCGAACAGACAACAAATTTTAATGTCAATTAAGTTTCTTCGCAATTTATATATGGTGTATCCCTGCTGGAAATGTGACTGAAAAGTTTCAGTCATTTCAGTTATTTATTTTCAGATATGCTCAGACAATGGTGCAAAATAACATATATATTGACAGCCATTTAGCTGAAAATTGGCATCCAACAACTGAAAAATTAGATTTGCCAACTGAAAATATACCATTTGCAACAAAAAAAAGTACAGTTAGACGACAGAATTTCTCTGGTTATGGATTGAATATTTGTGGTTGGTAACTGAAAAGTTGTAGTCACCAGCTGAAAAATTTCTGTCATGTAGTTTATTATTCTAAGTCGATGGTGCAAAATAACATATAAATTGACAGCCATTCAGCTGAAAATTGGCGTCCAACAACTGAAAAATTAGATTTGCGAACTGAAAATATACAATTTTCAACAGAAAAAGTACAGTTAGATGAGAGAATTTCTCTGGTTATGGAATTGAAATTTGTGGTTAGTAACTGAAAAGTTGTAGTCATTAGCTGAAAATTTTCTGTCATGTAGTTTACAATTCTCAGTCAATGGTGCAAATTAACATATGAATTGACAGTCATTTTAATGTAAAATTAAAGCTATGGCTGAAAAATTACCTGTTAACAACTGAAAAGTCACATCCAAAAACTGAAAAATTGGATTCACCAACTGAAAATATACTATTTGCAACAAAAAATTTACAGCTGGATGACCAACATCCTCTAGTTATGGACTGAAAATGTATAGTTGTGAACTGAAATTTTGCAGTAGTCAGCTGAAAAATTCAAGTCATGTAGTTTATTATTCTTAGTCGATGGTGCAAACTAACATATTAATTAACAGTCATTTGAATGTAAAATTGAAGCCATGACTAACAAATTACCTGTTAACAACTGAAAATGCACATCCGAAACCTGAAAAATTGGATCCACCCACTGAAAATATACTATTCGCAACAAAAAATATACAGCTGGATAACCAAAATTCTTCGGTTACAGACTGAAATTTTGTGGTTAGTAGTTAGTTGAAAATTTGTAATTAATACCTGAAAAATTTAGTAGTGCAGTTAATTATTCTCAGTCAATGGTGGAAAACAGCATATTAATTGACAGTTATTTAGCTGTGAAATTGAAGCTGCAGCTGATAATTTACTGTCATCAACTAAACATTTGCAACGGAGAACTGAAAAGTTGTACTCGCAGACTAAAAAACAACCTTTTTGTCTTGAAAGATTAGGCTAAAAAATTATCAACGAAATAGTTTATTTATATTCCATGACAACTCAGAAAAGTATCCACAGCCCAATAAATAATTTAACCTATCCATGTACAGGAGAGGTAGGTACATATTACACTGCTATAAAACTATTTAACAAACTGTCCCCCAAACTCAAGTAGGCCCTATGTAAATGTTAAAAAGCATTCAATAAGCAGTTAAAAATCTGTTTGATAACGGAGCTGCGTCGGAATTCTCTGGACGCCACCTGGTTAAGCGTGTAGCCGGGAACATGAGGCTCGATAGGTCCTGGATATGTTCGTGCCGGCGTGCCCCTCTCTCACGTGGTGAGTCGAAACAGCTGCGGATCGGGAAAAGCAGGGAGGATCTGGAGAAAATTCACCTTACATGGACACTTATGGGGCGGTCCACACCCCCATACCCTAGGGCCTTAAGCGAGCCAGTTCCAATGGCGAAACAAAGTAAAACACTGGGCCGGATAGTTGCACACGTGCGTAACGTTTCTCGCTGGACGAATCAGAGTCCCGAAGCACACCACGTCTCTCTCGTTCCGTCCGTCACGGCCGCTGCTTCCAGACTGCCTTCTTCATGCCCTGGTAAAGGGAGGGGGCAGCAAAGCCATGTGTCCTGCACTGGCAGATGGCCAGGATGGCAGGTGTCACACATCAGTGTCAAGTTCACATATGCTCTGCCACCGTCACTGATCTGTCACACACACTCAAGTATCGCACATCTGCCATTACCAACCAGCGCATACCTGCCACTGACACACTCTGCGAACACTTGCCGCGACCCGGTGCAACTCCACCTGGCCTGTGGCCTGGTACAACGACAACTATTTAAGGGGATTGATCCCTGTCAGATAGGTTTTACAGTTTTTCTTATAAATCATGGAATAGACACATTGTTTTGCTTTTTTTCACGCTGACAAGGCATAGTCTTTATAGTTTCATTCCCTTTTTGGAATACATATGAAATTGCTTCTGTTAATTTTGTGGCCTCTGGAGTCGCTCCCGTAAATAAAGCAATTTTTCCTTTTCAGCTGTTTCCTGTTGCAAAATAATGAATATATTATGGTTCCAGCAGTTACAGAAAATCGATTAAATTTGTACCTATGCCTTGTCGTGACAAAAAATTTTATACGTCTACTGGAACAGAAGTTATCGAGAATAAACAGATAAATCCAAGGTGGTGGGGATCAATACCCCTTAACAAACTTTCCCCCAAACGCAAGTAGGCCCTATGTAAATGTTATAAAGCATTCAATAAGCAGTTAAAAATTTCTGTTTGATAAATACATTTTTTTATTTTTGTTGAACTTTTAATAGTTCAAAGAAAGTTTTTTGCACATTTTTAGCCAAGCCATATACAAATATTCACTAACTTGATACACCAACCCATTGGTGTATTGGTGCAAAAACCAACTAAATTGGTGTACTTATATGGCGTGAAATTAGTGGCAACACCAATAACCCACCATAATGTTGTGTAGCCACACCAAGTTTACACCAAAAAAACTCTACCAAAATACCCAATTCAGCACCAATATACAACCAAAAAATCACTAACCTGGTGGAAAACTACTCCAATATTGCACCAAAAAACCACTACATTAAACCTCAATTCACTACTAATATACTCCAAAAAAAACACAAAAGTAAAACACCATTCTTAGTGTGTTTGTGGTGTGAGTTCAACTGCATACCAAGATTGAGGAATACACTAATCTCTAGCATTTTGTTGTTTAAAAAAAACTCCATTTTTGGTATATTACAGTACCAATATGGTAACCTACACAAAATGCACGCCACCATACACACTTTAACTGCGCCAACTTCACGCTAAGCAATTACACCAATCTCCGACGTTCTGTTGTAAAAAAACACCAATTTTGGTATGTTATGATACATGTTATTTATACCAACTTCACGCTAACCAAATACACCAATCTCCGGTGTTTTATTGCCAAAACACATTAATTTGGTATATGGCAAGACTGTATTTGGTGCAACTAGACCAAACATACGCCATTGGATACACTTTATTTACGCCAACTTCACGCTAACCAAATACACCAATCTCTGGCGTTTTATTGCAAAAACACACCAATTTTGGTATGCTGTGAGTGTGAATTTGGTGCAACTACATCAAACTCACATCATCAGATACACTTTATTTACGCCAACTTCACGCTTACTAAATACATCAATCTCCGGCGCTTTATTGCAAAAACACACCAATTTTGGTATGCTGTGAGTGTGAATTTGGTGCAACTACATCAAACACACATCATCAGATACACTTTATTTACGCCAACTTCACGCTTACTAAATACATCAATCTCCGGCGCTTTAATGCAAAAACACACCAATTTTGGTATGTTATAATAGCGTGAATTTGGTGAAACTACACCACACACCCACCATCGGATACATTTTATTTACGCCAACTTCACTCTAACCAAATACACCAATCTATGGCATTTTGTTGTAAAAACACACCAATTTTAGTATGTTGTGATAGCGTGAATTTGGTGAAACTACACCAAACACACACCATCAGATATACTTTATTTACGCCAATTTCACGCTAAACAAATAAACCAATCTCCGGCATTTTATTGCAAAAACACACCAATTTTGGTACATTGCGATAGTGTGAATTTGGTGAAACTACACCAAACACACACCAATGGATACACTTTATCTACACCAACTCCACACTAACTAAATACCCCAATCTTCAGCATTTTGTTACAAAAATATCCAGTATTGAAGTTGTTATAGTGTATTACATAAAATACATATCAGATACCCTTCATCTGAGCCAACTTTACGCTAAAGAAAGACACCATACCCACAGTTTTGCTGCAAACATTGATGCTGAAGCCAGAAGGTTGATTGAATTATCATCGTGGGAAATATTTCTTTCTATTGGTCTGCTTGATGTGTTGACTTAGTTGTTTATATCAGCTATGTTATGTCTATTATTTAATATGTAGCAGGGATAACAAATGCTAAAGTTATTTTCAACAAGAATACCTGTTTTATCTTATCAAATATTATACTTATTGGTCACAGGTTTGCTACTATATATAGGATGTCCGGTCCGTGCTTAATGTTTCTCTGTAGCGACGCAGAGGACCTTCAGACAAGTAAAGTGATATAGGACACTTGGGGGGTACTCAGACAGGAAATGCCTTAAAATTGGTAACGAAGATGTAATATGAAATCACACCTGCGTCACGCCGTAGTCGTCATTTGGCAGCTCCAAATATGGCGCAGGTACAATCTCAACGTTTCGCCTCATTTACTTCTCAGTTTGGAAACATTTTGTTTTATGTTATGGTCGTTTAAACGGAGTTGTTCAGATGCGGCCTAATTTTGGCTTTGAAAGTGTCATTGTCAATTTTCAGGTTAATAATTGATTTAGAAATGTTACCGATGCTTACACTTCATCTTCTTGATTCTTACTACAGCCTTTAACGTTTTTGTACAACTAATTAAAGAGAATGTCAGTAAAGAAATGTTACTTGAACAAAAACATTATTTCGTTTTGTACAGAAACAGCTTCATTTCTTTGTGCAACTGAAACAATGAGACAATATGCAGGGCTTTGTAAACAAAGACAAAGGAAAACAAACATACAACAAATAAAATCACATTCCATCACAATAACAAATGAAACTTTTGAAGAAACCAAGACTCGAACCCCAGAAGGCTGACTTCAAAACATGCACTGAGCCAAACTGACAGCATACCAATGAGGCGAACCGTTCAGATTATACCTGTGTTATATATGGAGCTGCTAAATGACTATGGCGCGATGCAGGTGTGACGTCATATTACATCTTCCTTACCAATTCTAGGGCATTTCCCATCCAAGTAACCCCCCCCCCCCCCCCAAGTGTCCAACATCATATTACTTGTCTGAAGGTCCTCTACGTCGCTACAGAGAGTTTTAAAATGTTAAGTGCGGACATCCTGTAGTTTAATACAACACTTCTACGACAAGCCAAGGTTCATTCAGAAGAGGTTGAGACAACACTCTTTACATGTACAAGTTACAAGTATAAAAGTAGATTACTTGTAAAACTAGATAAATATTATGAAAGCATGATATTTTTATCAAATTGGTAACCGAAAGGCTTCTGAAGCTGATGGGGAAAATAGTTTTCTCCTTCGATATGAAAATAGGAAAAGTGAGATTGTTTTATTAGGGTGAAAAATTACACAAAATAAAAAAAAATAATTAAATTGATAATTGCCTACTCGTTACAAATCTGGATGGTAAATCAATTTACATTCAGTGGCTATCTGCCAATAAACACTGTACCACAAAAGGGAAATACGTATGTGATTATAAAATTCAACACAAATTTTCAGAAAAAATCTAAAAATTGTACAGTAAAATAAATAGTTTCACTAATTAACCAGAAATGGCTGTCATAAACAAATTAAATCACTGCCAAAAAAAAATTTATTTTTAAGTTTACAATAAGTACCATTATGGTATAATAATTATTAATGACCTTGCATCAGCTGTATATGCTGTATACTTGTTCTTTGTTGAATATACCTAAGCATCTAGTACTTGGGAATCTTATGCACTTTTTCTGCTGCGAAGCGATTCCTGGTTTTTATATTAATCACCCCAAACTGCAATTGTATCACTGCTCCTCGCTCTTGGCTTCCACATAAACTATCTGCTAAGAAAAACTAATGTATTTGCTGTTCAAAATGAATCAGAAAGGCTGATGATTTTAACAATTTATTTCTGTGTGTTTGTTCCCACCTTGTTTCTAGAAATATTAGAATGCTGGTAACCAAGTACTTACAAATTGTTGTACATAGTGTTGTTATACATAGTGCAGAGAGGAAGGTCAAGTGCGGGAGTTGGCAGCACTGCAAGAGGACGACAGTGTGGGACATGGCGCCAGGCCACAACAACATGAAACATGTTGGCAGCGACGGGATTTTTAAAAGTAAGTAAATGCACTTTGCGCACAAAGTATAATTATAAATGTCCGGGTCGGCGCGCACAAATTAAGCAGTGACTCAAGCGAGGCGGCTTCGCGCGGGAGCACGAAATTATTGACAATAGAATAGCACGCACGGACACAGTGGAAGAGGCGGGCGATCGGCTTATACCGGTACCGAGGCCGACTGATGTAAATTCGGGTGAAGTCCAAGAAAACTGGAAACTGAAGTCCAAGAAGACTGGAAACTTTTTAAGTTTCAATTTGAAAACTATTGTATAGCCACAGGACTCGACAAGAAGGATGAAATCATTAAAGTCGCTTGTTTGCTATCCATTATCGGGCGGGACTGTGTTATGATATATCAGTCACTCGACATATCGGAATCCGACAAACAGAAAACAAGCGCTATTCTGGCTGCGCTGGACAAACACTTCATGCCTGCAAAAAACGTAATTTACGAGAGATAGGGGTTTAGCTCGGCACACCAAGAAACGGGAGAAAGTGTGGAACAGTTTGTATGCAGGGCTCGGGTTTAAGTGCTACGTATGATCATGGGTCGTTAGCTGCGGAAATGTTACGAGATAAGATTGTAGTAGGGGTGGTAGATCACCGTCTGCGGAGACAATTGTTATCTGATCCAAAGCTTACCTTGCAAGGGGCTATTAATACATGTAGAGCATATGAAGCAACAAACTACCAGCTGCAGCAGATGGAAGCCACTAACACGGCGGACGAAACAGTGAACTGGACAGCCAGCAAACCAGGGAGATGGAAGGAGAAGGAAAATAGAGGCCAACCACGGCGACAACCAAGTACACTGGGTCAATGCTTCTATTGTGGAGGAAACCATCAGCGCAAGAAGGAACTGTGTCCAGCAAAAGTGTCGGAACTGCAACAAATTTAATCACTTTGCCACAGTGTGCAAACAGCAAGAAAGACGGCTAGAAGGGAAAATATGTCAAGTGGACGAGCGACCAGCATATGAGACTACTCACGATACACAAGGTAGGCCAGGGACTCACCAAGTAACAGGCCAAGGTAAAAGGCAAGAACGGATACATAACTGTCAACGGGAGGAGTTGTTCCAGCTAAATGCAGAGAGAAAGAAGAAATGGACCACAAGCCTGGCAGTGGGGGACCACAAACACACAATTCAAGTACAGCTGGACACAGGAGCAACATGTGATGTTATGAGCTTCAAAGACTATAAAGCAATTGTAGGGACAGAACAGGCAGGACTACAAAGGAGTAGAATTCAGTTGGAGTGGTACAATGGTCAACGCATACTACCAAGAGGACAAGCAGAGATATTGTGTCACGTACCAAACACACACGAAGAGAAAGTGCTTACCTTTCAAGTAATTGACACAGATCAAATGCCATTGCTTTCTGCACAAAGCTGTGAAGCACTAGGGTCGGTAAAGGTTTGTGCACAACTCTGTTATGCACAGAGCAAAATATCTGCAACAACAGAAAAGTTAATTAATCAGCATCGAGAGGTATTTCAGGGAATAGGATGCTTGCCAGGAAAACATCACATAGAAATTGATTCAAGCGCAAAACCAGTGCAGTAGCCCCCACGCAGATTTCCCCTAGCACTCAGGCAGAGAGTAGAAAATAAACTGGTGGAACTGATTCAAAACAAAATAGCAGACCATGACCAAAATCTTGAGCACTTATTGGAGAGAGCACATAAAAGTAACTTACGATTTAACCCAGAAAAACTCAGACTGCATCAACAACAAGTCACTTACATGGGCCATGTGTTGAGTGCAGAAGGTCTGAAGGCAGACCCACATAAAATACGAGCGATCAAGGACATGCAGCCGCCAACCACAGTGATAGATCTACAGCGTTTCCTGGGACTAGTGAATTACTTGGCCAAATTTCTGCCAGCATTAGCTACACTTTCGGAACCTTTACGCCAGTTGACAAGAGATGACACTGCTTGGGTGTGGGAGCACCCCCAACAGCAGGCTTTCCGAGACGTCAAAACCACAGTCAGTAGCACACCGGTGCTGCGCTACTACGACCCTAGGGAACCAGTGATTCTGCAAGTAGTTACCAGTCAGAGTGGGCTTGGTGCAGCGCTCTTGCAACATGGCCAACCAGTCAGCTATGCGTCCAGATTCCTGACCCCGACAGAGCGTAACTGGGCATATATAGAAAAGGAAGCCCTTGCTATATTCTTTGACTGTAACCGCTTCCATCACTACTTATGTGGTCGAACAAACATAGTCGTGCACACGGACCACCAGCCATTAGAGACTATTTTCAAGAAGCCATTGCTGTCCACACCAAAACGTCTCCAATACATTCGTCTCAAATTGCAGGAGTACGATATCAGGGTACAATACAAGAAAGGTACAGAATTGTACTTGGCAGATACACTAAGCAGGGCACCAGTGCAGGAGGACCCAGGTCATGGGGAGCACAGTGAAAATGAATTCGTCATTCAGCTGCAAACCATCAGAGTCCAGCAACACCTGAATGTGACACAAACTACGCTGAGTAGTATTCAGAAACAGACAACAGCAGACACAAAACTGCAGGCATTGGCATCAGTCATCAAGGAAGGCTGGCCAGAGAGTAAAGCAGATGTGCTAGAGGGAGTGCGGGAATACTGGCACTGTAGAGATAAGCTAAGTGTGCATGATGGCATGATTTTCAGAGGGGAACATTTGATGGTGCCCCAAGTAATGAGGACAGAGATGTTGGAGAAGGCACACTCAAGTCACCAGGGTCTGGATGCGAGCCTTCGCAAAGCAAGAGATACATTGTACTGGCCACATATGAAAGACGACATTCAAAGGAAAGTCGGCAACTGTGAAACTTGCAGGGAATTCTCAGTGGCACAACCGCATATGCCCATGCAGACACACGAAGTACCAGACCTACCATGGAAGCGAGCAGCGGCAGATGTTTTTCAAGTATATAACAAGCAATACCTAATATTAACAGATTACTACTCAGACTACTGGGAAATAGACAACCTGCCTAGCCTGGATTCTGCAGCTGTCATTAAAGTTATGAAGATTCAGTTTGCACGACATGGGATCCCAACTACAGTGATTACAGATAATGCCACATGCTTCACTAGTTCAGAATTCCAGGCCTTTGTTCGGACGTGGGACTTTCAGCATGCAACATCCTCTCCATACCATCCAAGAGGAAATGGTAAGGCGGAAGCATCAGTGAAAGTGGCAAAAGGCATCATGAAGAAGTGTCTGCACACGAAGGCAGGCCCATGGCTAGCATTACTAGAATGGCGCAACATACCCACATCAGGAATGGGGACATCTCCAGTGCAAAGACTTATGTCCAGAAGAACACGAACGCACATCCCCACATCCATGAGACTCCTGCAACCGCAAGTACCAGAAAAAGTGTCAGACTTACTAGAACGGAAAAAACAAAAGTATAAGCTAGTCTATGATAAAAAAAGCCCACAACCTGCCAGATCTAATGATAGGACAAGAGGTTTATATCAAACCAGCACCTCAAGCTCAAAGTAAGCTGTGGTACCCCAGAAAAATTACAGAAAAGCTTTCATCACGCTCGTATATGGCTACGACAAAAGATGGAACCCGATTGCGACGCAACAGAGAAGATTTTAGAAGTACAAGCAGCCAACTACAGTCAAGTAAGGAAGACCCAAGGCAGCAACTGGAGGAGGCAGTCCAAAACGACCAAAATAGAAATATCTCGGACGACGAGGACCTGCAAGACTTTCGGGGGTTTCCGGAGCAAACAGGATACTTACACCACCAGCCAGAAGGACTACGGAGCACAAGGCGGGGTAGGGTTATAAGGACACCAGCACGCTACCAGGAATAGACAGAAGAAAAAACTAAGCAAAACAAAAGGGAAGAGAGGGAAGATGTTGTACATAGTGTTGTTATACATAGAGCAGTGAGGAAGGTCAAGTGCGGGAGTTGGCAGCACTGCAAGAGGACGACAGCATGGGACATGGCACCGGGCCACAACAACATGAAACACAAATCAAACAGATGAATCACTTGAATAGCACTTCAAAATTCACATTTTGAATGGAGCCTAGCAGTGGCGGCATAAGTTATTCTTATTAAGGGGTTCTAGATCATTGACCGAAATTTAGGGGGGGGGGGACACAGAAACATTGACAGAAATGTATTACTGATTTTTTCCCTATAACAACTTATAAAAGCAGAGGGTCCAGGGGTCCTCTTTGGATTTTAGTGTGCAAATTTGTGCTATTTATGTGGTTTTTGAGTCTAAATATTCAATATACAGCTAGCTGAAAAGTGAAATAAATTTAAATATTAAAGTTTAGGGTGGATACAAATGCCTAGACAGTCCCTCTCCCTTGTTCTAGTGTTGCTGGCGGTGTCCCCCTGTCCCCCCCCCCTGCTACGCCGCCACTGCAGCCTAGAATAACCTAACTTACAAATTAAAAATTAAGTTTCTGACAGAAACAATGACTCATTAAGCCTATTATGTGACATTTCCAGTTGTTAAGATGCTCTGGATTCAAAGGTATGTGAATAAAGATCATAAATGGTTCATTAGAAACTTACTTGTCATGCTGGTAAAATGTTTTCTTATAATGTTGCATAGAGTATTTGCAATTATTCACATTTCTTTCTATGTTGCTTTCGTAAGATGATGTGTAATGAGTACAGTGTTAATTTTTTCCTCTTTCCTACTTGTTTGCATTGTCCACTCTAGTGAATTAATTTGTCTTAAGAGATTAAAATTTTGTCAATTTCCACACAGATGTTACACATTTTTAAACAAAATATATTTACAATGAATAAACTACACAAATGTTTTGGACTGTGTACATATTGTATACAAAGAGATACAGTACACAATTTAAAAATTTTTAGTTCTGATGTGCAACAATTTCACCTTTGGGGGAAAAAAACAAAGGCTTTTATCTTTGTTTGTGAATTCCTGTAACACATAAATCACATAATTTTTTCTTATGATTATTTTTTTAAAATCAAACATTAGAACAGTAATTTATATTAAGGATCTGGGTTTAAAAACAATAATAATAAAAACTCAAAATTACAGCTTTATTTCATAGTTACTTAATGCTGTTAAGCTTATAAAATAAATCACACAAGTTATGAAAATTCCTAAAAATCCTGTGTTGCAGAATGAAGTACTGCAGTGGCTTAACACACAAAAAATACAAACAGCTGAGTTACTGATATAGGTTGTTACTCATCTGCCTCAAACAATAAAAACCACATTTATGTACAGTATTAATGTTTAGTATGAGACTCATCTGTGTGAAGTATGTACATAAATTCTTTCGGACTAGATCAAAGTTGCAAGTGTTAATAGTTTAAATAATGCAACAAAAAAAAATTGCAATATCACACACAAACTGGAGTATGCTTACCAATAACTCAGCAGATTATTTTAGTGATAATAGCTTGCTGATAACTGCCATTATACAATTAAATATTCAGAAAATATAATAGGATTAGGTTTTTGGTTATCCAGCTGATCATACAGGCAGTACAAAACACAATATTATACAAAAACTACTCAATGTACATAAGGCTGCTGTCACACTATGCGATTTCGCCGCAGTGGCAGAAAGGGATGCAATTTCACCGGATGGCCTCATGGTGTCGCACTATTCCCGCCAAACCGGAGTGGGTGGGGCAAGAACTTCAATTTTCTTCGAGCAGTTGTGGCAACATGTATGTGTGTGTTGTAGCCATGTTATCTTAATTAAAAATTGTATGTGCACTTAAAGCAGATGGATTATTACGAGAGCCAGTGCATCACAAGCATTGGGTTCATCTTCTAAATTTTGAACACGAAGGACATGACAGGTTTGAGATGTTCTATCAAAACACTCGAAGGTATGACAAGTTTTTTGATGACTACCGAATGACACAAATATCGTTAGATGAACTGCTCTAAGTCCTGAGGCAAAAAAAATGTATAACGTTCAGAAATGCAATTACTGGAGGTAAGATTAACGATAATGCTTAGGCAAGAACAGAAAATATATTTACTTAGTGAAACATTACATTATGGAATTCATACGTTTAAGGTTCACAAATAAAATGTCAATATATTCGACAAATATACATGGAGTGAGCTAGGACAAATACAAACACAATAGGCAAATATTACTAATTAGCTGTGAAACACATATTTTCACAAAAATATATGTTCGCAGTACCTCGTAGATATATATTAGGCACTTGTTTGTATGGCATTATTTGGTGACGGTGGAAGCTATGATGGATAGGTGATGGTGTTACATACGGCGGGTGGCCCCTGCATAGGCGAAGGAGGAATTTAGGTCTGATAAGAAGGGTTCATAGGAAGGAACAGAGTTGGAGGATTGCATGAATGAGTATAATTTTCCGCTTGTAGATAGTATTGGGAATTGTTATTTATTTGTCTGATGTTGCGAAAGAATTGAAGAGTGATAAATTTGAAATCCAGCTTTTCGTCATTGTTCAGTTTCCCGTAGTCTGTAAGAAGAGGCATTAAAAACGCCTTATTTGCGTCCTCTTGGTCCTTAGGTGTGGTGTCCAATTTCTGGAACAGTTCCACCTGAAACTCTCGTGATATCAAGTATCCTCTGAAACTTCTTTGTTGTCTGCAATATTACCCAATGTTTGTCATTTTTCCATCCAGTTCAGCAGAAAGTGGAGGATGTCATCATAGACATACCTTTTTCTTTTTTGCAGAGGCAGCATCACTGCTCTTTCCTTGCTGTATGTGTTTCTGAAAATTGTCTCATAAGTGCCGCCACTTGTTTTTCATCTTTAACTGTAACAGATAGGCAGGACAATGTGGATATCATACATAGTGCGTACTGTAAAGTAGTGTGTGTGGGAGGGGGACCAAAGGCATTCCCCTAGGAAAATTTAGATTTCAAAGTGCAAAATGACGCTATTTAAGCAATTTTCGTATCTATTCTTTAAATATACTGCATGTAATAATATCATTTTTTAAGATAAAATTTGTTAAATATTTTATTTAATGGAGGGTGGGTGGGATGGGGGGGGGGAGTCAAGAGACGTGTCCCTCACCTGTCCCCCCCCCCCAGGCATGCACTAGTTTAGTACACTAATGTACGTAGTAGGAACTCTGGCCCTGTAATGTTGGTTTGAAATGCTTCTTGTAATTATTACAAAAATTAACAGTTAATGCAAAACATTATGAATATATTTTTCATTTAGTTTTACAATAATGAATTTGTAATGGGCAAAATTTCAATGTTTTTAAATTATATGTTTTAAATTAAGATATATGTGTAGCATAAAGACTGAACTGAAAAAGTGTGTTGTTGGTAAGCCTCTAGAGAGGGTCGAGGTGAAGTCAGCACTAGACAGGACAGGAAAAATATTAGCTCTGCGAGGGGCCAAGAAAAAAGTGTCGCCGAGGCTTGTCGCATCCCCAGGGAGTCTCAAAATGAGTGAAAGAAGGGTTGTT
>PNEQ01125570.1:0-17092 GCA_003012365.1 Medauroidea extradentata | reverse complement strand
TTCTGTTTACCACTCAGATTTAAAAACCGATCAAATCGTACCTTCCATCGAAACCAGGCATTCGGATCCGAAAAGTCTAAAGGGCTTGGTGGTTTGATTTGCAATCCCATTGCCTTTGTTTCGCCGCCGGTAGCCATTTTACCGTACAGTTTTACTGAAGCTAACTTCTGACAATAACTATGAAAGAAACACTTATTGCACGGTCACACAATTGACGCCCGTCATCCCGGAAAATGTTATTTTTACCGCTGCCACCATGTTGCGTTCTAATAAAAGAGGTATCTTTACATTACTGCCAGTGTCTCCCGAGGCACGACCGTCTGGCTCGCTCATCCAGTCTCGACTGACGTCAGCCACACACTCGTGTCCAAGGACACAACAGAAAGCTGGTATGAATTGCACCCCCATACGTCACAACTGTCACGGCAGCTGCCACAACAGTGTTCCATTCTTTGAGGATGAGCATGATGAGTACGAGACATTCCCCATCTACACCGATGCCACAGAGTTACCTGAAGTACAAGATGACGCAGTGTCTGGTGATGTATCTCTCCCAGGACCATCCAGGCCCAATAGATCAAGATCAACTATCAGGTTTTATACACCAACTTTTGCACATATGTCTTCATTTATACAAGTTTTACTACTTTCATTTTTACTATTATTTTTTAATTACTTCAGCAACATTTTATGGTGAATACCTATTGGTGACTACTAATTTAATAAGCGATTGAACATGGCTGCAATACATTCATAATTTAAACTACAAGGAAATAAAATATTATTTTTTTTGGTCTCGTCAGCGATTTAAAAATCTATATACAATAAATGTATGTCGGCACGTGTTACTAAAAATCTTTCTTACCAATACAATCACTTTTATAAGGAAAATAATTTAATTAATGTTGCACGTAAGCATATTCGAGTTTTATGAATTTGATGTAATGTGCAAATGACACTTTTTCATACTCAGTTTAAAGATACTTTAATTCTCTCCAACTCTATATCTGCGTACTTTTATTAGTATAATAATTTAGAAGATATAACACATATGTCCTATAACGTGGCATTTAAATGATTTTTGGAAAAAATAATGATTTTCAACGGTTTGCACCAAGAAAACGGCTAGAGTAAAAAAAGTTTATGAACTATTTTATGTGAAATTTTATAGTCTTTAATTTTATACAAGATTTATCGCCAGGACCAACCATTATTGAGGTATACGTGAGAAAACAAAAACACGCACACATTTTGGCACATTCTGTAGTTAGCTCCTCTCGCAGACTCCAGGACTTTTGGTATATTCATCTCCAAACACCTCCGAACACATCCTAAAAGTGAAAAAACTCTTCATGGAAGTCTGTCTAGAAACCATTCACTGACTGGACTATAAAGATATACAATTTATCACATTCTCTAGATGCTAAAAACAACTGTTCAAAATGAATACGCAAGCATAATCATCACGAACATAAAGTAATAATTAGTATTTATACTGTTTAGTAAATAGCATTTTGGGAATCACGTACCTGTCAATTAATGACACTGTTTGCAAATTAAAAATGTTATGCTTGCGTGAAAATAGCAAAAAAGTAAAAAATAAAACAAATTATATATTAAAGAAACACGAAAAGTTTAAATGAATACTCCATATTTAAAAGAGCATACATTTTTTTTTTTTTATATTTTCTTGGCTTGTGGGTGTGAGCCGCGTCTGGAGATTGTCTTGCGACGTTTCGGCAGTCATTGCAGCTGCTATCATCAGGTAGTCGGAGAACGCCGAAACGTCGCAAGACAATCTTCAGACGCGGCGCACACCCACAAGCCAAGAAAATGCAGACAACGGCCGCAAAAGCATGCGATCTGTTTTTTTTTTTTTTTTTTTTTTTTTTTTTTTTTTTTTTTTTTTTTTTTTTTTTTTTTTACAATTTAGATTTATTTGATGATCACGTGCAGCTGTTAATTGAATTTAAGTAAATATTAATTACTTTTTATTACCACAGGTAAAATAATGTTTACCGTATGTTACAGTTTTACTGAAATATCTGTGCGCTTACTTATACAAATTAAAACTTCCTTATTTACTTGCGAAAATGGGTAAGAGATGAACATTATTAAACAATTTAATATGTCACGAAAAATTTATTTGGCGAGCTATTCAGCTGGTGCAAAGTGAGGTAAAAAATTGCCCCTACTATTTGAATTAGTTACTTTCAAGTTCATGTGACGTAACTATTTAGAATGTATGACAAAAACTGAGCTATATTCCAGATCCAACCAGTTTTCAATACGTGATGAGTGCGACTTCAGTAACATTGTGTTCGACTGCGACTTTTAATGAACTAGTAACGTATACAGGATTTACTCTGGTTTCGAAAACAGGTACTGTTAAATAATGTAATAGATTTTATTTTCTGCATTCGTCATGCTTGCAGGAGTGTGCTCATTTACATCACGCACTTGTGTGTACGCGTGTGAGAGAATGTTATCAGAGCTGTTAATTATTTAACAATATTTGGTTGAATTTTCCATGATATATATTTCACTTTCTGTCTCCTCTCTCTCTCTCTCTCTCTCTCTATATATATATATATATATATATATATATATATGTGTGTGTGTGTGTGTGTGTGTGTGGATAGAGAAAGTGCGAGATTTTATATAGTTTACGTACATATGTATATACAGCGTAAGTCGGGAGGAAAGAGCAATATTTTAGGACGTGATAGTACTGGTCATTGTGATCAAAATAGTTCATGTGAACAATGGGTCTATATGTGACGATTATTGAGATAGCCTCGTTTGAATTAAAAACACTGAAAATATGTAAATTCATCTTATTGTTTTATTTTTGTGCTTTTGTGATCTCGTTTCAGTAACACAGTACTTGTTTAGGGTTTTGTATATCTACATACTGAATTAGAAAAATAAGTCTTTAGTGACTAAACGTGACGTAACCTAACGTACTGTTTTTTTGCATCAAGAATTGCTTTCAAATAATTATGTCCTGAAATGGCAAAAAAAAAATTGTATTCGTCATACTTATTTTAATATGATTTTATTTCATTTATATTTTTCATACAAATGTTTCAGGGTGAATGAAGTCTTGAATGAGACACGTAAACATTTTCAAGAAACTGCCCATTGTTGTTTGTGTCTATCAATGCTCGTAAAACATCCTTAAAACATCAAAGAATACTAGCTACCATTGTCTTTATGTTCTTTAAGTCCCTGGAGGCATGTAAACATTAATAATAATATGTATTTTGTCAAAGTCAAAACATATTAGATATCCAAACAAGAATTTGGCAGTTAAGTTATACGAGAACCAATTATTGTTGTTGTATGTTGCACAACTAATTAATTTTTATAAATACCACAATAAAAACTTTAGATACATAAAAAAAATCTTAGGTTTCTTACATAATGTCAGCTGAAGCCCATATTCAACTTTTCTATCTCTCTCACGCACAGTTACACACACACACGCATATGCTCTTTTGCTTTTCTCTATTCTCACCAAAACACACAAACAATACACCATCTCTTCGACTTCTTGATTTATGAGGACAAAATGGGAGTGTAAGAATACTGATGGCTGTAGCAGGCAGTTAAATAAAATTTTGTAAATAGAATATTTTTCTAACAAAAGAAATAAAAAAGTAATTATTTTTATTTTTTGAAATTATTTTATACACCTCTAGGCTGATATAAAAACATTACACTGACATGAGCAAATATTTTCCTCACGGAAGTACTACAGTTTTTTAAACAATGTCTTCTATTGGCACAAAAATTGTATCAAAACAGGCTATATTGTATATATTTTCTTATCACTTGATGTAGCTTTGTATAGAAGTTCCGCATTTTTTAAATGAAATCCTCGTATTTTGACGAAAAAATCTGCAAAATTTCAGACAGATTGTATGATCTATAAACAATATGTGACAATTTTTGTAATACAGTGCTACCTGCAAAGAAGACCTTGGAAACAATGACAGGATTAACCGATAATTCACTAAAAGTTTGAATAGTTTTCATATCAAGTTTGAACCAGTTTGTGTAAAAAATTACTACTCATTAACGAAAGTATTAATATTTGAAAAATATTTTAAACTTGGACCAAATCTTCTGTAAAATATTAAAACATACTTGGATGTTACGTAAATTTAATTTGCTTTGTTCATTATTGTTGAGTTTTTGAGACGTGTAGCTTTTGCTTCAAATATTCATATTCTATTAAATAACTATTTATGATGTGAGAAAATACTATCCCAAAATATTTCCCTTTACATTGTTGATTGTTGTCTAACTGAAGATAAATATCACAACATTTTTAGCTTGCGTAATACATTTTAACTTTTTATTTAACTAATTAATTTTAGCTTTAGTTAAAGTTTCTTACTATTTAAACAACGTCAGAGAGTTTCTGCGTACATTCTAAATATAAATACAAATGTAGCCAGATTACTTTCATACTAAATTTAATTCAATTATAAATAAATAAATATATATATATATAACACAATTTCAAGCTACAGAGATATTCCTGTGATATTTTTTTATTTGATATGTATACATATGTATAATAAAAAATATCACAGGAATATCTCCGTTGTTTGAAATTGTGTTATATGCCATAAACAAGAACTGGGAAGGTAATTACTTGGTAAGATTAC
Source organism: Medauroidea extradentata (assembly GCA_003012365.1). Lineage (NCBI taxonomy): Eukaryota > Metazoa > Arthropoda > Insecta > Phasmatodea > Phasmatidae > Medauroidea > Medauroidea extradentata. The sequence continues at coordinate 12,413 of PNEQ01125570.1, read as the reverse complement.
CCGTTTGCAACTTTGTAAGTATATTTACTCTTACTAAAATTGATGTACCCAAAAACTATTGTTTTAGGTACTTTGCGTACCTTGCAGTCTCAAAAGAATTTTTTTATGCAATTATAATCATGTCTGACTGCTTAATTATTTGTATTTTTTTTTTCAGCTTAACACGTCATCTTCATCGTCAAGAAATAATCAGAACAGTGTCTTTATATACAAACATGTACAGTACATTACAAAAACAACTTGTTAATCAGCCAATTGAGTAAAATGCAAATGTGTAGGTCTACTGAACAGTGTTAAGGTAATGTAATATTGTTCACGTACAACATAGTCAACTATATTTTTTACGCAATAAAGAGAAAAAAATTGTGTATAAATGTTTGCTTAATTAACTCAACGAATTTTACCTTTTCAGAAGTGTTTCATTTTTATGTAAGCAAAAAATTTTCTATCAAGAAAAATCTTAAAGGTACTACCGTGTACATGTTGTTATTGTCTAAAAACAGGATTTTTGAACTGTCACATCACAACACATAAGTCAGAAACCTGTTTGCTTGGTTTTATAGAATTCGGAAATATACTTTATGTACTTAAAATTTATTTTATATATATATACTGTAATTGCTCTGTTGCACAAGTGTAACACACACACACACAAATATATATATATATATATATATCTGCCTAAAAAAATATCAGAATTATATATATATATATATATATATATATATATATATATATAACATCTGTTGAAAAAAATTATCAGAATTGTATATAGTTTTTCTGGATAGTGAATAAGAGTGCATCGAAATATTTACCGTAATAAATGTTAGTCGACGTAGTTCTTAGATTAAACACTAGAATAAGGGCCAGTGTTAGCAGTTCCTATAAATTACCGCACCGACAAATGACAGCACGATTTGGGACTTTGGGCGGACAAGTAAAATAATTCGACATGTTTCATCTTTGCCGCTCTGCAGCTATCGTGCTTTAGTTCCGTCCCGGACGCAAGGCGCTGTAGTTACTGACCGTACTCGGTCAAAATGATATTAACATAAGATTATTATAGAGGATGGATGATATATCGCGGAAATGTTTTGTGCCAACATACACTTGAACACGCTATAGTTAATTACAACACACATGATTGTGTGAAGCAGGCCTGACACAACGCAGTTGTCTGCAAACCAACTATAGGCATCAAATATTACAACAGTGGGATTCTTATTGGATCATCGAATAGGGCAACAGCTCCACATAAAAGCGAAAGCCAGTCATCTTCTGGTAAACTGGACATGCGTTGAAAACCAGCAAACAGTCAACTTTTCCAGCGATAAATCATCCTCTCTAAAGATTATTAACAGAAGATATGCTAGTGAAACCTTTGTCTATGATTGTGGCACAGAAAAATGATTATTCGTCGAGAAAAGACGGTTTTTATCCGTATGGGTATGCTGACAGCGTAAATCTGATATTAATAAATTGTAGTGTGCGGTCATCTGATGGTGTCAGGTGGAAACTCAGTGTTCTCGCAGAATAGCACAAGCTGTCCGGTATTGGTTAATACTGTATTTTGTTATACTTCCTTATAACATCTTGTATTTTAACTTTGCTAAGAGAAAATGTCAAAAAGTTCACAAGTTTTGCAGATGATTTGAAAAAAGTCTTTACATGATAAGATTCGTCACCTCATATTGGTATTGTCAGGAGGTTGGGTCATAGAAAATAAATAATGTCAAAATACACAATTAAACGGTTAAACAGATGTGGGGACAGCTAGTGTCGTGTCGTTGTTAGTTATGGTATTTCTTGTTTGTAGATAAAGTGTTGACTGTAAAATGAGATGTAAACTGGGGGATGTAAGTATATCTGAATTATTAAGCTATGCAAGCCTACGAGGTGGAAAGCAAATAAACATCACTCGTAAATAAAACAAGCATTTGACTGAACCATAATGATAAGCAATAAAGATAAAATAAACTATGTAATTATTAAAAGAGTACTGGGGGATGTAAACACATACTGTACGTAGCTCCTTAAGTAAAATAAAAACAAACACTTTTAGAGACAGAATTTCCACCTTGTGGCCTAGCTAAATAAAGTATTAATGTGGTAGAGCACAACAAACCTACTGAAATAAAATAACTCCGCTTGGCAAACTATCTATTGCGAGGGGTACAGAAGATCGAAACATAGACTAACGTCCCAATACGGGTCGCGTCTCCTATTCATCTATTAATAAAATAAATATTTAAATCAAGATACACGTTCTGCAATTAGGGGCTATCAATTAATGTTAAAAGGAGACTACAGTTCGACTACTTGAAATGAAAGAGTGAATTCAAATTATTGCAGTTTATTACAAAAGATTAAAATAAAATGTTGTACAAAAATAAATATTACATTAATGAAAATAAAATTGTACAATTTGGAAAAAAGATTTATAATTAAGATGTGATGAACAAAAATTACATTGTTAAAAAGATATTGCCTCAAATTATACAAAAGAAATGGTTTCTGTTATTACAAAACAATCCCGAGGTCATTACATTACTATGAAAACATTTAAGAAAAGGCAATTGTATAGGCCAACAGCAAATGCTCGCGTCAATGTATCCGCGACTATTATAATAAAAACCGAACACGAAAGCTAAAGCGAAAATAATAATAATTAATAATAAAATAGTAACAAGAAATAATACTTGTCATTTTGATGTTCCTGTCCAGCGAAGTCTCATCCATCTCAGGGCTACAGAGTCTTCTTATCCCAAAATAAATAAACGACTACCCGAAACTAGAATTAATAGTAATAATAAAAAAACTAACAAGCTAAACTTTACTCAAACTCCTGCCATCTGGCAGCCCGAGTCCTTAGGCTTACACCTCGCCCATCGGGGCATCGCCATGTCTGACAACTACCAGCCGAAAAACTCTACAAAAAGTCCCACAAAAGAAGCTCACGAAAAGTCCGCCAAAAGAGAGTCCAAAAGAGTCCGCCAAAACATGGCCGGCAGGTATTTATAACTACCGGTTGCGCCATCCAGGACCTTCCATGATTTACCTTCCTGGAATGGTCAGCAGCGACCATTCCAGATCGGCGCAACATCTACCCTCTCTGTCCCACAGGGCATGCACTCGTCAGCGACGTTTGACGTCACGGGCGGGGGGGGGGGGGACTGCCCGAGAGCGGAACGACAGAAATGTTCTGAAGTGCACTTCTAGCCCGTATGTCGGCCCTACTAACAGCTGGTAATGTGGGACAGGGGAGCGGGGGAGTATTGATAGAGGTGCCCCGTGCCCCCCCCCCCTCCCCGAAAGGCCGCCGCACGCCGAAGGTACCAGAAGGACCCACAGCACACGACCGCCCGGCGACACCGAAACATCCACCACAAAATTACAAACCAAAATAACTTTACCGCCTATTTAGAGTATGGATGAGAAGAAAAAACCAAAAAAACAAAAGCCCGAAAATTAGCATCGTGACAGTATTAATACTTTACTAAATGCAATTACTACACTTTTCACAACAATTCAGGATTTTTTTTTCTTCCAGTTTACGTACTGAACTGTATGAATGCCTAAAATCTTTATTAAATTCGTGTTCAAGAATTACAAAAATTTGCTCGCAATCAGATATTAAATTGTAATAAAAAGTTGACTCGTAAAAATGAGTACTTTAGAACTAAGTATAACGCTTCGTAACAGAAGTAACTTTTGTCAGAAAATCTTGTTAAAACCACTTGTATACTAAGAACTTTATGTATACCTTTTTTAAGTTGTCACTTAGCCGGTTTTGTATTGAAGGTATTAGAGGGATGGACATAGGCGGTTCTGGGACAGGAGTGTCGGGTAGTAGGTAAATCTCGGGTGTGCTCGGGTTTGCTCGACAATCTTTGGCTCTACTGGCCACCTTAGCAATCTTAGTGACCTTTGATCTCAGGTGATCACAAAATAAAAATGTATTCCGAATATTCCGAAATTTCGAAGAAAAAATAATGTTAGCAGAAAAAACAATCAAAACTTCAATTTCAAAGTCTTTTGTTGTCCCTGATAAGGTACTGTTGCGTGTTGGCCGGGCAGCAGGCACATTACATCATGCTGGGTGGTCAGCCCTGTGAGTCAACCAGTGATGTCATGGGTTTTAGCAGCTATTTCGCATCTCCCGAGAGACGTCACTGGGTTCACCCGATGACGCCAGTGCGAATACGTGACTATCAACAAGTACGACCGAGGTAATGTCTATTTTTAGACTTCAGGTCACTGTATTTCATCAGCCATTGACGTCATTGAAGGGGCCGTATATAAACATCGGAACTGTGCAACATGAGTCAGTCTAGTATTGCATAGTCTTGTGCGGAGTCAGGAGGTGAGAGCCTTGTGGAGTCTTAGTAGTGAGTCGTGAAGATGAAGTGAGACCGAGAGTGATGTGAGGCAGCGCCCTTAGGGGCGATGTTGCCACTGGGACGACGATGGACGTCGTGAGAAGTGACAGGCGGAGAGAAGACACTGACAGCAGCGCAGAGATGAGGATCCAGCGCCTTGGGGGCGGTAACACGACAGCGTCGAGGATGATGTAACATCGACGGAGCTGACGAGGTGTGGCGTCTTGAGGATGCCAACACGGTGGCGGTAGTCGGTGTCGAGTGTAACATCAGCGCCCTGCAGAAGGGACAGGCAGCACTAAGGTGTTGTGTGTCGGCACGACTGAGCTGACGAGGTATGGCGTCTCGAGGATGGCAGCACGACGGCTCGGTGTTGTAACGAGATCGTCACAGATTTTAAAGTTTATTTATGTTTAATGATATAATGAACTGAGAAAGACTTTGCTATAAAGGAAGCATCAGAAGTTTTAGTGTTTTGACAGTTCCCACCTTACTATAGTAATTTTTGTTCAACTTAATTAATTTAATGTTATTATTGTTTTGTGTTAGATTAAGAAAATCTCTCACTCCTAGTTATTTGTAATCGACGTTAAATTATTTAAAAGCTATTTAAGATTGTTATGGAATTTCTGAAAACACTCTTATAACTTTTCTTCTTCGAAAATACTGCAAATATTTTATGAATATGTTAATATTATCAAAGTTTTGCATAATTGTTTATTTAAATATTTTCTTAATTTATTCTAACATCTGCTAAATAATTTTAATGTAAATTTGAAATATTTGTTTAAAATGTTTTACTACTATATTATTGTACCTAGTATAAGTATAGTTTAACTTACTAGGTATAGAGTAATTAGCTGTTCCAGAGGGGTTTCTCTGAGCAGATTGCAAGTTTTATACCTCTTTTGTAGATTGGTTGCCAAGGCAACTGCTTCCAATTTGGAAAAGAACATAAGATTTTATGCGGTCTTGTACAGAGCAGAGAGAGTTCCCTGAATTTTGCTAGGTGAAGCATGCGGCAGAATCAGCCCAGGAGAAAATGGAACATTTTCATTTCTGCCGTCAACCTAAGGTTAGGCTTGGGAACTCAATAGATAGAGGACAGTATGTCCGTCAGTTTTAGGCCATTTTGAGAAGAGGCCCGTCATCAGTAAAATAATTAGGTTAATTTTTGAAGTGTCATGAAGAAGACGAGACCTTCAGCCTACATTGTAAGGATAGCCATGTTGAATATGTATGTCTGTAGCATCACCAAGCTTACCCATCTTGTGTACAAGGCCGACCATTCCAAATATTGACTTGGATATTCAAATCAAATTTTATTTCATAAAATTTTTCGTCTGCTAATTTTAAATGAGTTTGGTGTGCCTAATTTTTGCCAACGAGCTCAAACCCAGAGGTCCTGTGTCAGAATATAATGTAATTCGACTGAGCAAACATACATATTTGAACTTAAATTTTAATTTTATCTCTAGCCGAGGAATTTTAATAGAACCTAGTATCAACTTTAACCAAACTCAAGATATTTTCTACTTTATAGTAAATTGTGTCTAAACTATGTTTTTAACCTAGGGTGAGAGATATTAGAATTTTCTTTTTATTTATTTTCATTTTCTTCAATAAATTGCTCTATCAATTGAGATGTGGTGCCTATGTTTTAATGACGAACCTACAAGCATCTACATTGTGGTAAGAAAAGGTATCTCATGCAAATAGAAATTATCTTACAAATTTATCCTTTCTCAACTCACCTTAGTCACCTACACACAGTAAGTCACATAATCATCATCATCACTAATAATATTAGAGTGTCGAGGCTGTGTGACGCCAGCGGGCTGCAGGAAGGATCAACAACACTTGTGGTGTTGTGTTGGAGTGCTGCAGAGGTGGTGAGCTGTGGAGAACAACACTGCGGTGTTGTGTCGAGGAGGGCAGTAGCTGGCTACCTGAGGAGACTGTCTACCTGGTGATTCAAGAGAAGAAGTGCTTCGAGAGTTCGCTATTGGTCCTGCTCGGAGGAGGTGCTAAGCTTGTGCAGAGAGGATGGTGAGGGCATCTTGGTGATGTCAGGAAGACATCTTGGTGATGTCAGGAAGACTTCTCGGTGACACATACCTTCGGAGCAGTACTGGGTGAGACAAGAAGGCTTCTGCTGCGGGTCGACAGGTGAAGAAGAGGTGTGCGACGGAAGTCGAACCGAAGACTTCAAGAGTGAAGACAGTGGTGCACTCTGGGTGATGTACTGTACATGGTGAGCTATCCTCCCTTAGGACTGTTAAGGTTGTACATTGTAACTGTGAGAGACTGTTGATTGGATATATGACTAAACTTGTATTGTGATTTGTAGTGTTTAATTGATTAATGGTAAATATTCTTGTGCTTTAATTGTCAAAGTTAATTAACGTTCTGTGGCACAGTAGTAATTGTGTGCGTAGTTAATTGTGTTGTGAGAGTTATAGTTGATTACTGTTTTGTGCATTTCGTAGCTTTATGAGCTATTAAATCCAGTTCTTAATTTAACTCTTTTGTTTATAACTATAAGACCCCTATCCCAAAAGAACTCATGGGAATTAACCACATGTAAAGTTTGTGTGTCCCTAAACTTGTAACAGTACATATTGTCCACCACCTCCTTCCCACTCGGACCGACTAAGGAAATAATGGCAATGTTAACTGATACTGCAGTCAACCGCACATGGTAAAGAAATGTGAATATCTATGAGTGGAGAATTGCTAACCGATTGTGACTTCAGCAGTGTCTGCGTCAATTCTGATCACAAGAACTCTGTACCTGTCAATGTCTGATGTGCACGTCTTCTTTAAATGGCAACTGCGACTCTCTATGGGGAGAAATGAATAGTGAACAGCAACCCCCTAGCAGCATATGAGGCATTTTCACTTCCATAAGATTACCTGTCTTTCAAAGTGAGTGTAACCTTGCATCTGGCTATGCTAGTATTCACAGACAGGCCGTGTTGGAGTGGAGATTATTACACTGAAAGTAAGTGCAAGAATGGTGAGCTTATATACATAAGTGTACCTTAGCACTTGCTCCATGAGCTCTGCCTCTTCTCTTGTCTGCAGAGAGACTTCTCCCTCAGGTGGAAGCAAGGACGGCGGTACTATGCCACAACGCTGCTGGATCAGCTCTAGTGCTTGCAGTTGTAGCTCCAGATTCTTCTGCACCATCATGCGCCTGAAGACTTCGTAGTCGTTGGCCGCCCATACTTGCTCGAACAACGACTGGAACATCATCATCTTCTGTCACACTACTTACCTGCTTAACCTTTACTCTTACCGACAGCTCTTCAAAATTTTGCTTTATTTTATCACATATATTTCCAAAGGTTACTGTAAGTTAATTTAAACGTTTCTCATTTTTTAATAAAAAAATTGTTATCCTGATATTTTAACTGTAGTTTTTATATAACAAATTTTTTCGCACGTTGTCCATTTTAGTACAATGTTAGGGATATTAAAAAGCGTAAAATTACTGAGAAAATTCTGTTCGTTCAAATTTTAGAACCTACCATGCAGCATAAGCCAAAACATTATTTTTGCTTATTTGTTTGTTAAAACTCGGGATTTTATTTTAGATTTTTCAATAAATTTAAACAACTTAAAAATTTAATGTAAAATTAAATTATTGGAAATTCAGTTTATGTCAATGCCAATAATTAGTGAGCTATGATTGTTGGCTGATTCTGCCCAAGTTGCCTCAAATCAGCTTCCTGTAAACGCACCTGATGGAAGCGAATCTGTAGCCCACCAGCTGCGCTCTCTTCACATGCTTTCTGGAACTGCTCTGGCGTTATACCGATGTCATCCATGTAGCTAGTCAGCATCGAGTCCACCTTAAACACATTGTTTACATGTCTTGACGAACATAATTATGCATTATAAAATTTAAATATTACACTTCATTAAGACAATAGCATTTTTATGTAATGTTTCACGATATTTTAACTCTTATAACTGAGAGAGCTTAGCAATATCTCCTTAACGATAATTTGTAACTATACGCTGACGGTTTCCATCAAACAGGGCTTAAAAACTAAATTTACTGAAAACCGTAGCAAACATAGTTGATTGTTGTGTTAACAATATTTCATTATATCTAATACCATACACACAACATATTAAATAAGTTACAGCAAAATTAAACACTGGTGAGTATGTACTGGCGTTTTTAATTATCCAAGTAGCTAAGAGAATTCTTACCTCAACAATTCAAGCTTTCAAAGAAAGAGGAAATTAACTGCAATGCTTTTTCTCTTGTTGCAGTAAAAATGTTGTAGTAAACATGTATCATAACTAATAAACGACTTACTATTGAAGATACTACAAATGCTAGTACCCACTCACTCACCTGTATGTTGGGAGGCAGGGATGTTTTACTAGGGATGTAATAATATTTTAAGATTATTTTAATGGAAGTCTGTTACTTGTCAGTGTCTCTGTTCGCAATATATCATCTCTATATATAAAATAATGTTCCATACTCGCCTAACTGATAAGCCTACTTTCCTCAAAGTGGGTGCAAATTATTCATGAAAGTTAAATTCGTTTACGTAATCAAGGAATATTAAAAGAAAATATTGATTTCGACGTATAATACACGATATATACTAAATATAAATCAGCTTGCTAAATAATTTACGAATAACCAGTTTGTTAAAAGAGAAAACATTTTTCGAAGATATCTGTCTATTATAAAGATAAATACAAACAGTAATTGTTTTCAAAATAATACAGATGGATAAACGAAATAAAGAAAAGTCTAGTCAGATTTGTGTGCAGTACGTGCACTAATATTGGTGACATTATAAAAAAATACATATAAAGTTATGTATTGCTATGATAAAAATATAAAGATGGCTGTCATTTTGTAAATATGAAGACGGGATGAACAAATTACACAAAAGTTAAGTAACCTTTGTATGCAGTATATGTACTAAGTCTGATGTAGTTCTGAAAAATATGTCGTAAGGTATGGTCTACTATACTTAAAATATAAAAATTGCCACAATTTTGAATATATGCACTCAGGATTAATGAAGTACACAATATTCAAGTTAAATTTGTGTGTAGTATATGTGTTCCTAGTTTGGTGAAATTCAGAAAATAATATTTGGTACGATGTGTGATGTTCCTGCAGTTACTCGTGATGGCAGTACATGAGGAGTGTGTCACGACGTCGTGCGGTATTAGTCAGCTGAGCAGACGTCATGTGATAGGGATGGGATATTCGCGGAGCCGTGTTATCCGTGGGCGCACTCTCAGGGTTATGCGTACACTTGCGATGTTTCCTGTGCGATTAGTTCTGTATCCTCGAGGGGAGACGTCCCCGGCAGTGTGGTGCCGCGCCGCCGGTCCTTTCTATTGTCATAGACAGGACGTGGTTGAGCCGATTTATATGGCGGGCGGTCATTCTCGTGAAAGTGGTCGATGTTATGTTACTGTCTGGCGCGAGGGTGGTAACCCGATTACTCTCATATGAAAGGGTTTTCTTGTTCCGATATTGCAGGTGTCAACATTGTCTGCAGCGCGACGGTTGACCCACATCTCATTATCTTTTATCCTAGATGCACGGCCCTCATTAAGTATGTGTCGGGCATGGCTTCGTGTCGCCTCGACCTAGGAACGGAGATAATGGAAGAAAAACCTATCGCACTCATTGTGAACCTTAATACTTACGGTGACCCAGATCTCCACAATGGTGCCTTTTATGTAGTGCAGAGAAAATATTCCGGCTGACTGACTGTCTACCCCTAGCTATGATGTCCGAACACACCGATACTCCTTACAGTATCCTGTCAGCAACCAGCAACACGCACATGCGTGAAGTGCAGACGTGAGTGAAGGCGTAGTTGATTTACTCTTGGAATGCTGTTATGAACTTTTAATTGTATAGACTTAGCGAAATTTATTTATACTTTAAACCTGAAAAGGAAGGAAGTACAGTAAAAACTTATCTCACATGACTTATAACTGTTTTGTCAACAGTGTGCTTAACACTAATCAGAAGGAAATATGCGGTTACATGTAAAAAAAAAGCATTACAAACTATATTAGTAATAAAATGAAAAAAAAAAAAATTTTTTTTTATTTATTTCCGATCCAAAAAAAATACGTACAAGTAATGAATGAACATACCAGCAATCTGTACATTATAATATTCAGAACTTTTCATTCACTTGAAAAAATTATTTTTGTGTCAGTTTTTGCATATATGTTTCTTTAGATTCTGATATCGTGTAAAAAAAGACTTTTACAGTTCAAACACCGGAAGTCATGGGACAATCAGTCTTCTTATATTGAACTAAATTCCTTTTTAAGGTGAAACTTTTCTTGCACAAGTTACACAAACGTTTATTGTCTGATGTGGGTTTCCCAAAGCGACATTCTCGACAATGTTCAAACATGCTCTCGTGACCGGTAAATGTTAACAGACGTATATTACAGCGTTGTACATATTTCAATATTCTTCTAAAAAAAAAACTATTTTTTTTTCATGTCTTCTTACATTTCGAAGTAGTGTGAACGTTTCGTCACGTTGGTACACACATATTTACGTAGTGCTGGAACCAGAACAGATGTAACCTCCGTCAGTGGCGTAGCTAGGATATTTATTTGGGGGGGGGGGGGTTAATTGCGACTGTTATAAAGGAACACCGATCCCCGTAATTAAAGCGGGGGGTCCGGGGGTCCTCCCCCGGGGAAAATTTGGATTTCAAGGTGCAAAATGATGCTATTTAAGCAATTTTAGTACCGACACATTGAATATACTGTTGGTAGAAATATTAAGATTATTTTTAAGGTAAAAAATTTTTGAATGAAGAATTTAACTAATGGTTGTTCTGAATACACGGCAACTGATTCTTTACCACAAACAATCCCTCTTACAACTGTATCACTGTCACCACTGCAGTGTCGTAGGCAGAAATTTATTTACTTATTGCTGAAGTTGCGTTTTACCACTTGTAGTTAATCGAGCACCGCGTGTAAGAAAAAGGAAAATTACTTCGTTACCTGTAAATATATCTTAAATGAAACAAAACAATGTGGGTGGCCGCATTTATCTGCTGCCGATCTGATTGACTGTGTACAGCGCACGTAACACACATCATTATTTTAGAATTTGGCTCAACATTTTGTGAGTCAATTTCGATCTGGATTTGGTTCCCGGCTGGGTCGGACCCCTGATTGTCGCATGTTAGAATCGTGCCGGACGATGTCGTTGGTCGGTGGGTTTTCTTGGGTATCTCCCATTTCCTTCGCCATTTCATTCCAGCACTGCTCCATTCTTGCCCTCATCTCATCCATTGTGTGCTATGTGTGATTGTGGCGAGTGCTGTCCAAAAGCTTGGAATGAATTTTCTTTGAATGCACCCTACATGTTGTGCTAAATCGATTGTAACTGAGCTTTTGCAAGCAAAATGTCACTACACAGCCGGCATAATGTACTTGAAAATAAATCTTGCCTGGCCAATCAGTTAATGTAAAAAGAAACAAATTTTTCATTGCGCGAAATTCTTAGCTTTCATGAAGTTTGCCAATTGTTGGGTATGAAAAATTAGCGTGTTAAAATACTTCCAAATGGGCATCTTTTAACTTCCGCCAAGTAATTTATACTACGTAAGTCACAGCATTAACGTCGTCATTCAAAGAACACGTATTCACTTTCGTATGCTATGTATTTCATACCACGTCTATTGCAAACTAGAAAGCATTCAACTTAAAAAACAAATGGTATAATATATAAATTGAAAAAAAAAAAAATGCTGTGCTAAAACTTGAAAAAAAAAAAAAAATATTTTTCACTTACCTAATGTAATGGAATCACAGATATTTATTTATTTATTTATTTCTATTGTTTATTTAATTATGATTATTTCTTGTATTTTAATTTAATTATTTTAGTTGATGAACATTTCTAATTTGATGACAGTTGATGTTAAAATTTAGTTTAAAGTAATATTTAAGTGTCATAATTTTTATGTTTTGATTCAATTCTCTATGTAATTGTAT
>PNEQ01125565.1:0-13817 GCA_003012365.1 Medauroidea extradentata | reverse complement strand
TAATAAGCGTTATGTGACTTTTACATGTTGGAGGTCTGTTTTCTCGCAAACCATTCGTCGGAGGTGTTCTTACCAAGAGGATCTTTTTTGTACGTCCTTGAAAGGTTATTCATAATCCGTGGTCATAATTTATGTAACGCCGTCCGAAGACACTTTTTCCACCATTCCAAGGGGTGGTAACCCCCATTTGACTATGTAGGGTATGCGGTAGATCAACAGGGGTAATGGCATGCCACAGCCACTGAATTGTTTGGCATACCTACAAATTTTCATCCTTTAATATCAAATGGTTCCCGTCAAATTCAATAAAAACCATACTTGCAACCCCATCTTCACAGGGGTTTCCTGCCCTTAGGAGTGGTTTCCAGGCATTCGTTGCCAGACATTTTCTAACTGTTATTTTGCAAGGAACATCCTGTCACAGTTTGTCGCAGAGCTGATGACTCACCCTGTATATAAATATGATCTGGTTTTTATGAGTATCTCTGATTTTTTTTGTGTATAAGTGAATGTGTTTTGGGCTCTATAGACCCTTTTATGTGAATGTTGAAGGATTTGAAATTGTATGTGTGCAGATGTATTTTTGCAGGGATAAATGTGATACATTAAATAGGAAAATGTGATCTTAATTAAATTAAATAAATTTTCGTGGATGTGTGAAAACCTTTTAACCTACAAAGTAGCTACAGTGTCTAAAGTTTTATTTTATCTCATCCTTTGTATATAGAATCAAAATGTTTTGAATCCAGTGTACAAAATTGTTATTTGCACTTAATACTTCCTCATGTAATTATTAATTAACGTGTTAGAGTGATCCATTAGTTATGAATAGCTGGAATCTTTGTAGCCCTATTCGAGTGAATGAGTATTTTATCTGTGATGTATTTTTTTTTTCAGTGTTTTAAGTTTTTTGTGATTAGGGTTTAGCTAATTTTTAAGTTCACATGATAAAACCTCTAATTTAATTTAAATTTAAAAATTGTTAAACAAAAATTCTACATGTTATTAGTTGTAGGCACATAATGTTTAATTATATTCAAAAGTGTATGTAATTTAAGTGGTTAAGTGTAATAAAAGGTAAAATGCCTTAACTTCGCCACATTATTAATAAAGACGTTATATTATATTATATAATATAATAATAATAATATTATTATTATTATTATATACACACATATGTGTGTGTGCATACGCTGGTGTGTGTTAATGTCTGTGCAAGTTACCACTGCTCCTCCCCTTTTCACATTTACTCAATGTGTAATAAGTTAAGGTGGCAGCCTAGATAGACGTATTTGGGTAGTTCAAGTCTTAGAAGTGCGGAAGCGATAAGGACGACACAACCCCCGCATCACACCTCACTCTAGCCTCTAGGCGCAAGTCACTGAACTAATGTGCTGTCTTCTCGCCGACAAGTCGCGTCTGTGAGACTTTCCACGGTAAACCTTTCATTTATGATGTAATGCTAAAGTTAAATGTGTGTTGTACACTCCTACGCCCTTTAAAAAATTCTTCGCCAAGATTTTCATACTTAAAGGACCACAAATATACACGTTTTCGCCATTTCCAGCCTGTAGAAAATAAGCTTGAGAAGTGGTTAGTGTGAAATGTGCATGCATAGGTGTAATGTTCTTTGAATGCTATTCCTAAGGCAGACATTACTCATAAGCGTTGAGAAGTTTTCGAATATTAATGGCCGAAACTCTAGCTTTACGCATCACTCAGCGGCCCAGGGCAGACGGTCATGTTAATAGTTAGTGGACCTTGTGCTTGAGCTGTGCTGTAGAGTGGTACGGAAAGTATTTATTCTTGTATAAAAATTTTAAACGCTTTCAATCCGTTCATGTACGAAAAGAAGCCACACGTCTAACTGTGCTCCTATGGTTTTCAAAATGCCATCTGCTAATTAAAAACATGATTTCCAAGCTTTTCAACAGTCTTTTAAAATGACTTTTTCACATTTCTGCAGCTGACGAAATATCAACCGCAATCGTAACACAAAGTCATAGATACCTACATTGGACTTTACCACATACTTTCCATACATAAAATAATAGGGTCATCGCTTTAAGTCCCATAAAAAACACATTCTACGAAAACACCGCACGTTAATTTAGTAGTTCGCGCCTAGAGGCGATAAGGTGTTTGATGGACGCGTTATAGTCGAATTTTCGCCTTTTCCGTTTCATTTCCTCAAACGGGAAGGAATTTCGAGGAGGGGAGGCGGAAAGGTAGCATCCGTTAACACTTAAGAGTGCGTAGTAAATAAATAAACGCTGAAAACATCAATTGATTTCCACGCTTTTTTTGAAGCCAATATGGATAAAATACTCAATGACAATCCGAGATAATGGCATTTTGCCAACTTTATGAGTAAGTATTTATCCAGAATTACTAATTCGTTACGCGTGATATTTTGCGCGGCAGTTAAATGCACGAGATTTCGGCGTCAGAGACAGTGCCTCAGAAATTTGTAACACTGGAAACAATTTTGTTTAAAACGTTGGCTAAATCTATTGTCTAGGATTGCTATTGTTTAATTTTCGCCAATTGTCTTCTAGAAACCTTCAGTTATAGATTAATGCTTTTAGCGTTGAATTATGCACTACGCCCTTAAGGGGGCTTTGCTTCTCGTCGACAGCGAGGTCTTTCGTAATAGTGACCCACACAACTAGACTCATTGCCAGGAACTGGGAAAACAGGAGGCTACGGTCTTTACTTAGGAACCATTCCAGCATTCGCCTGAGCGATTTTGAGAAATCCTGGAAAACCGAAACCAGGATGTTTGGAGCCGGGGAACGAATACGGGTCGTCCCAAATGCAAATAAAACGTGTTGTTACCGCTTGACACCTCGCACGCCCTTTGTGACACAAGTCAACTCAAATGGACAGAACTTGAATTTATAATAAAGGAAGTCCCATGATTTATTTCAGTTAGCGGATTTTAAATTTTTCAGACGACGGAAATCCGTATGTGAATATCGCATACAGCAGCCACAATTATAAGGGCTGGGACAGCGGGACGAACCTGCTTACAGCAGTGCAAGTACACGATGTTCCAAAACTATCTTAACAAATTAAATTGTTTGTATTTCAAGAAACGACAAAAGATAGAAAGGTGCGGTTAGCGTTACATTGTTCATACACCCCTTGTTTGGGAAGAACACATATAAGTATATGTACGGCAACCACCGGAGGACCAGGAAATAAATTACGAGACACAGGACACAAGAGTACACCAACTCACTGAACCGCCATCTTTTATTGACTTCTTGTACACCACCGGTTGCTATGGCTCGTTTACATCCATAGAACATTCAACACCCCTAAAGTTTTACATAGTGCGTGTTAGAGAAGTGATGAAAATGCCCACCTCCAGCATATCACGCAGTGTGTTGGGGGGTTTATAGAGAGAAAATCTGACACCCGTATCCAGCGGTAGTTCCGGACACGTTAAAGAAGCACACCGTCATCACGTCCGACAGTCAGACAGTGAGTGGTACACGGGGTTTAAGCAAACCAGAAGTGTCATGAAGAAGAAATGGTCAGGACGACCACAAGAGCCACACGCATTTCTTCGGAGTACTGCCCAATTAAACCACTCCTTGGCAGTTGCAGCTACCCACGACCAGTATGCACTGGAAGCTGTAACAGACTGAAGCTGCATGCCTACAAGGTGCAACTGCTTCAACCTGACAAGAGGCTAAAGTCTAAAACATTTGTAGTTGAGATGCCGAGTCACATCGGCAACGACCCATACTTTCTGAAAAATATGATGTTCACGGACGAAGCTTGTTTTCATGTGTCCGTAATGGTAAACTGCCGCAGTATGAGCATATGGGGGGTTCCTAGAGTCCAACTTAAAAGTTTACGAAACAGGCCGAAGATGAATGTTCGGAAGGCAAGGGGGGGTGTTATTTGCAGAGGCCTCGATAACTTCTTTTACCGCACACGTTGGAACAGTTTTCATTTCCACAGGATGAACTCTGCAGCCAAACGATATTCTGAAGCAGAATGATGTCATCTTCACTAGACCTGGCTTTGAACGACATATTGGATTGGTTGAAGCGAACCAACTTCCTGGCCTCCGAGAGCTCCAGACTTAACCTCGCTGGATATTTTTCCTGTGGAGTTTTGAGAAGGATGTGCACTGCCATACCCCTGCAGGAATTACGAGAGCACATAACGTCAGGAATGTAACACGTTAATGAGGACATGTTAAGTCGGACGTGGACGGAAGTTTATGTTCTCGCTTAGATATTCTACGCGTTTCAGATATCACCCATATTTAATTCGGTTACACGACAACTAAAATGTTAGGTGTGTGCATACATTATACCACAAACCCCGCATATGTTTCCCCGTTCCTGAAACATAAGCTATCAAATTTGTGTAAATATAATTTTGCAACACATCCTTTTTTATCTCATGGATGTGATAATTGTTTGCATATATGCAGCTCACGGTAATGACAGCATGTTTGAAACACTTGTTACAATATACATATTCAAAACTCTTATTATATTGCATCCCCAATCGTCACCAATAGCGTGCGATTATATATAAACAATGTAGTTGTTAGTAGCAATGCTGTGTTTACATTAACGAGTGACTAAAACGTTCAAACCGGCTAAAGAAAAAAAAAACTAGATCTTATGAAGTACAGTTTTTACCAAGTATCGCACAGATCTATAGCTACGACGAGCTGCGAACTGACAGAGAAATGTATTAATGAAATTACTGAAGTTTGGCGGCACTGCAATGCAATACGTAAAGCAATATTATTATTACTATTACTTATGCTACTACTATTATTTTTAAGTATTTTGCACCAACTTGTGTCAAAACCTTACGTGCACATCTGAATCCCTGCTTTGTGGCTAGTGATATGAAGCTTTCAGCTTTCAAAGTCGGCAAATCACATGTGTGTGATGTCACAGTAACTTAAATGATTAACCACGGAGCAGAGCTTCAAATGTGCAGAAGTTTATGAAAAAAATTTACCCACAAAACAACATCTCTAGCAATACGTTTATTAAAGCAACTATTTAACTTTCCATACACCGTCAAGTAAACTCATCCAAATGAGGACCGAATGATAATGTAAAATCACACGCGTAAATGTGTTCTTTCTTTTAAGCCTAAATCTTCGTCGAAAACGAACTCTGGACATGACTGTTGTATCTGCTAAGTAAAAACTACGAAAACTAAAAGGCGCTATTTTATGCGTAATCTATTACGAGCTTCAAATGCGCTGCAGTGTGTTCATAAAGACGTAAATACGTGTTTTTAAATAAAGTATTCCACATGCGCCCATTGGATCCATGTACGATAAAAAAATGCAGGTTAGAAAATACGAAAGGTCATTGCTAAGACACTGTACCAATTAAAAACACTTTTTTATGTCCTCCATCGTAGGTAAGAATGACATTTTCAGACTGCCGTGCTGCAAAATGGGCATACCGGATGTATTTCAATTTCAAATAGAAACGTGCACTGAACTTTGCTGATGACTGTCAACCAATATTATGATATGGTTGCCGCTTAAAGTCCCACAGTAAACATGGATTGGCGGGAATCTTGTACGCCAGTTCAACGCTTGTCTCGTTGTGGAGATGCAGCAGCAAGGTCGCCCTTATAGCTCCGTCGCTTCTGAGCCTCCAACGCACTAAACTGTGGATAAATAAACACTGAAAACGTCAATTGATCTCTACGCTTTTATCGAAGACAATATGGATAAAATACTCAATGACAACCCTAGATAATGGTATTTGCCAACTTTATGAGTAAATATTTATCCAAAATTACTAATTCGTTACGCGTGATCTCTTGCACCACAGTTAAATACCCGACGTTCCGGCGTCAGAGATTCTGCTTCAGAAGTTCGTAACACTGGAAACTATTTTTGTTTAAAACATTGGCTAAAACCATTGTCTTGGATTGCTATTTCAAAATTTGGCTTCAAGAAACGTACAGTTATAGATTAATGCTTTTAGCGTTGAATTATGTACCCCGCCCTCTTAAACTGGCACGTAGTTCTTTGTTGCAGACCTTTTTATTAATCGGACTTGAAGCGAAGGACGACAATCTCTTTAAGTATGGAACATTTTACGTGAAGTGATACGAATGCTTCTCAAGTATTTTGGGCTTACAGATTAGGTTGATATTTATCTAGGCAATGCAGTCTGAGAAAGCTTTTGCCAGCTATTTTGAGCGGATGAAAAACATGTTTATAGTAAATGTGCTGTTTTTTTATATATGGAAGTGAAGTTTGAAGTGTGTTTTCTTTGGATAGATAATATTTTTAGGAATAAGCTACGTAATTTCGCGTAAAACATAACGTGTAACACGCTATGTCGACGTTCTAGCACTAGGCGATGACTTCTGTAAATACTTTAGCCTAAGAAAACTTTCCTTAATATTTGTTTACGAGAATACTTGGAATGAAACTGTTGTTTGCCAAATATTCTTACTTCGTGGAAGCAGAAAGTGGTACACTGATAGCTGCTGTGACCTTGCAATAATAACATATTTTCTAGTAATGGTGACGTCATTGGCCAGCTGCCGACTAAAGATAAACGATTTCTTTTTCCTCGTTCGATTACTGACATCTGCTATCAAGGTCATAGCAAGTGGTCAGTAGTTACACGCATGCGTATAGGCACATCAAAGAGCTTAGCGAACTGTAGGCGGTTATATTAAGAAAATGCCCTCTGCCCCGATGGAAGTTTCCTTGGAATCTCGCTTGGCCGCCCGCGTGGATGATTCTGTGGAGGGTATAGCAGAGTCGTGGCTGTTTTCATAGAAGTTTTGGTAATCGACCGCGTGCAATATTCTGTGGAGGGCTAACTGCAAGATGAAAATATTAGCCAATCAGAGTCAAGTGTTGTACCACGCAGCTAGTTCAGGCAATTTTATGAAAATATAAGCAAAGCTTTGTGGTCAGTAGAAGCTATTACAACATTATGTGAAAATATAGAAAATTCCGTGTTTATTAAACACGAAAGTGTATTTATCATAATAAAAGCAATAGGATCGATGCTTGAACAAAAATAACAGGAACAATTTGTGAATACGTCCTGGGACGACTGTGGCTGAGAAATAAAACTTGTTTCACAGAGGAAAGAGTATTTTGTGCCCAACTTTAATCAGTGTAATTAATTTTAAAATGCATAAATTATGTAACTTTACTAATGAAAGCAGTGCAGGGACGTCGTGGATATCTATACATAAAAGAGAACACTAGCTGGCTGACTGACAAATCAAGCTGCAGTCCAAACCACTAAACCTAGAATAGTGAACATTTTTGTGTGGGTACCCCTCAGGTCGTAGGCGAGCACCCCTAAGGGGGTGAGAAGGGGTGAAATGCATTTCCGAAAAACGCCGATAGAGCTCGAACTCGACGGCCTATCATCGTTTTTTTACTATAAAGGACAACATATAAAAATGCATTTTAGCCAATTTAAGGATTTTTGTAAATTCAACATTTAAGTGAGTAAAAAACCTTAAAAACGTTTCCGATTAACTATCGATGTCTATACAATCCTTCGAAATAGAGAGTCGTCATTCACTTCAAAATCATGCTGACGTAAATACCAAAAAATGGTTTTACGATTTTTTTAAATTCGACCCGCAAGCAGTAAAAAGGGGCAAATTATTTTTTTTATGAATCGTCTATATCACTGAAACACAATTGACTATCGTCGTGATTTTTACTTCAATTGGTTATGTATACAAATGTCTATTACAGGACTCAAAGACGTTTTGAAATTCTATAATTACGGGGGTGATAATACATGAATTGTGTTTACGATTATTCCTCCATATCTATCGAACCAATCGTGATATCGAAGGGTTCTTTGCTTTAGAGTGATGTTTTTGTAAATATCCCAAATACTATTAAAATATAATTTCCGGATTCGGCCTTAAAGAAATAGAAAAAACGTGTAACATATGTTGTGACATAACAAAATGCACATGTTACAGATAAAATATTAAAATGTCTATGGTCAAAGATTCATTAAAATATTGTGAATATTTCATTTATCCATGGTCACAGACATCTCGCGCTAGTTAAAGCAAATACAGTAGAGGATAATACCGGACACGGCCTATACTTTAACATTGGCGATGCTGGCGACATCGACACTACCGCTACCTAGGCGGCTCAGTGTGCAAAACTCGGCGCGAAGTTTAAATTTCCGTCTATCTAAATGGCAAACCTACGATAGTTTCCGAGTAAAATACGTTTCTACAGCTGACAAAAATTGGTTTCTAAGTATATATTTTCGTTTATATGTTATCAATAGCTATCGTATTTAATTTTCAATGCGATAAATAATAAATTCCTGTTAATATTCAGTATGGTCTATAGGCCTAGTGCTTGTTGTCATTCGGAGTAACACTAGAATAGTGTAATCTTACAAGTATACGTTTGTAACGTGTCATGTATTAACAGGACAAGCGAATATTTATACTAGTAATGTAACTGATAAGAATATGAGGCTCGCCTGGCATTTTATATACATTTATGCAGCTATTTTGGAATAGGCCTAGAGGCCTAATGTCACAAAAAATTGATATCACCTGTTTAGCTCAATCTAGGTCTCTCTTAATTTAGCCATCGATAGTAAAACTCTCAATTAAACAATTTTCATACAAAAACATTTCAAGTATTCAAAACAAAATAATATAAATTACTTAATCTAATTAAACATTCAATAGCCCCACATTAGTTCGTACCCTTATGCTGGTCATATCAAGTTTATATATATATATATATATATATATATATATATATATATATACATATATATGTATATACATCAGGGGCGTCATTTGGGGCCACGATTTAGAATTTTATGTGTATAAATATATTTTTTAT
Organism: Medauroidea extradentata; assembly: GCA_003012365.1. NCBI lineage: Eukaryota > Metazoa > Arthropoda > Insecta > Phasmatodea > Phasmatidae > Medauroidea > Medauroidea extradentata. Next base: position 4,936 of record PNEQ01125565.1, on the reverse strand, counting down.
ATTTTGAAATGTAAATAATGCTAACTTAAGGACATAAAACTGAAGTAGTATTATTAAAGTATCTAATTTATACATGCTTAATTAATAAAAAAGATGCAACAAGGTCACTGTCGCCAGAAAACAAAATCTTGCCCCCCCCCCCCTAGAAAAACGTGAAATGACACCCCTGATATACATACATATATATATACATATATATAGCCTACACATATATACATACATACACATGTATATATATACATGTGTATGTATATATACACATATATAAAATATATAAATGTATATATCTATACATACACATATATATACATATATATACATATATGTTAGCCCCAAATTAGTTTCTACCCTTAGGCCTGTCATATCAAGTGTGTGTATATATATTTATTTATACACATACAATATATAGCCCCTTAGGCCAGTCGTATCAAGTTTATACATATGTATGCACCTTTAGAAACATGCTATTTTTGCACAAATGGCATTTAAAATATTACATTTAGCACTGGTATGTTTGTTTTCTTGTTCAAATTGTGATGAAAGTAACATTTTCTGAAAAAATATAATTTGGGAAAAACGGGGCAGGGGGAATAGAGCAGAGAGACAGAAAGGGATACCCAAAAAATATAGCTAAAAATAGGTGAGCTGTGCACGTGTCCGTGAATATTTACGCAAAAAAAAACCTTGCGACAAGAAAATAAGGAGGGGATGTAAATGGAAGAATAAAAATTTTTTAGTTAAAACATTTGACTTTTCAAGTTTCTAAAACGACATTAATGGCCCTTAACATCATCTTGTACAATTTAGCATTTTTTAAAAAATGGTTCAATATGTTGTTAAATGTTTAAAATTAATAGCTGGTGAAGCCTTATGTGCTTACCTAGTTTTAAAAAAATTTCAATGTACTATAGGTACAATTTCCTGCACCATTTATGAAACTGTGCATTTATAAAATGTTCAATTTACTGTGCAGTACGTACATATTAGTACTGTTTTTTTCTATAAAGTGTTTCATAAGTCTCCAGGACATCGTCAATTATGGCAACTAAATGAAAAGTCATGAAATAACTTGTTAATGTCAGATGTTACCAATCACAATTCTTAATTGGCATGCACAGATTAAAGCCCATAATACCTTAATTGCAATCTAGGCAATGTCAAAAACTTTTCCTGTAGTATGAATTCTATATAAACCAATTCATGTATATGTGGACAATTTTTTTCTATTTTTGTCTTTCAGTAGATATATTGCACCTGTCCTGATGGTTAATTATTCCAAAGAAAGCATTATTTTTATAAAATTTGAGAATTTTTTGCGACATCAGCAATGTCATCCAACTTTTTTTTTTGCACGGGGGAATTGTGCCAGGACGATGACATACTATAGAGAGGCTGATTTTCTCCAACTTTCCAGCCATCTCATAGCCACAGATGCTCCAAATACACCTCAAGTTCCCAGTCAATGACTCTCTAAGAACTTCGACAGTTTTTCTTTTGCACCAAATAAATTAGGTTTGTAGTACAAGTAGACACAGGTCACGATACTTACCCAGCCATATAAACTGTGTAATAATGGAAAGAAAGTACACAATTTTTTACTAAACGTATGGTAATAATAGTTAACTTTCAACTACGAAACCGCAACCAGGGTAAATACAGTTTGTAACGTGCAGGTATTGGTATAGGAAGGTATTAAGTAAAATATGTGCTTATTAAGGGTAATTTGCGAAATTGGAATTGTCTGGTCATGTGACCATTCATTTGATTCGGTATCGTGTCACGATACCGAATCTGTAATGCAAAATATGCTGCGAGGATTTTTATTGAATTGAGGGTAAATAAGAGAAATATGTGAGAATCTGGACCTTTCCCTCGGGCCAGGATAGCAGGTGGTGCCTAGGAGCAGTGGCGCCGTCCTGCCCATTACTCTTCTCACATCCCTCCGCTGGACCACTCTAGTCAGTTTGGGGGGGGGGGGGGGTGCAGCAGCGTATAGGAACAAGGTGTAGAGGCTATGAAGTATAATATGAATTAGACTTTTGGCTAGAGTAATATGTTAATTTAAATAAGTAATAGAAGTTAAATAAACAAATGATAATTGTCCAGGTTTTGAAACCAAATATACAAAAAATGGAAGTAAATAAATGCGACGGTGGTGTACTACAGGGTTGGCTTCGGTAGGCGGGGCTGTTTCTGAATGCTCTCTACCCATTGGCCGGATTACCAATACTGGGACCAGTGACAGGTTTTCGGACAGTGTGGGGAGAGAAGAGAGAACTTAACGGACCGCGGATGGAGGAGGTCGCACGTCGGGGAGTCATCGGGGGTTCGGGCGTCGAAGGTCAGGGCGGCAGACCGCTGACAAGACGACCCGATAAACTGAGTAAGAACGACGGGGCGAGTGAAGTTGTTCGGCGGCGCGACGTTAAATGCAGTGGATAAGCAGGATTACAAGTAGGGTCACTAGGTCGGGGCAGCAGACCGCCAACACCACTTAATCCGCGTCGACGGCAGATAGCGGGGTGCTACTAACGCAATTTCAACTTAGTGTATCGGCCGCGCTAGATCGACGGGGCTGTACAATTATTAGCCACGCCCGCGGGAGTCAGCAACTCAGTGCACCATTGGCTTCTAGAACTGATCAGACCTCGTTTTATTCACCTAAAATCACAATAATCATCAATAGTGTAGAAAACCATAGCCAGAAAAAACATTACCGACAAACAGAAAAGCATTTAGTAACTGAACGAGAAGAGGAACGTCGTAAGTTTATGTTATGAATATTAAATTCTACAATTACTACTGGCTCTTTGCAAACATTGATCCATTTTAATCTTGATATGAATGGCACACTTTCTTTACAAACTGTAAATGCCAGCGATATTCCATAAAACATGCACAAACAGATTATAGGAACGGTACAAGTAAAAAAAAAATGAAACAAGTTCACACTGCTTTGTTTAGATGTGTTTGCTATGGCAAGTATTTAAATACTGAATTTATAATGTAAAAGATGGTAACTGCCATTTTGTAAAAATCTTTCCCATATATGAAAGCCACAAGTGAAGAAATTTACTTGCAATAAATACTAAGTAATGAATGTTAACATAAAATAAATTTTTAACTCACAGCTGAAATGCACAAGAAATAAAAATTACTTAAAAACATCCCAAGTCACCCCCCTTATATGGCATAGAAAACTTACCTAGCCTAAATAAAAAAGCAGCTGGACATCAGTGATTTTCTAACTGCAGAATTTACCTTAACACTGTACAGTACCAAGTAATTTATCTAGGGATATGAAAACATCGTATTATTCACAAAATATCTACAATTGTAATAAAGAATGCAAGAAATTCAGTTGCACTGTCACTTGCACTCTCAATGTCGTCAGTGTGTCACAGTTTCTTGCTTCCCACAAAGGTGGACCATGTACAAGGTTCGAGTCCCAGCTGGGTTCTCCCACACATTTTCACAAATAAGAACATTCCATGTAATTTAATTTGCAGGCATGTTTTTCAGGGAGCTACAGTTCCCTCTATGAGTCTGCATAGCTTCTAAAGAAATATACTACCGTATATTTAACTTAAAATTTCTGAAACAAAAAATTAAAAAATGCAGAGATGCCTTAACCAAAGACATTCAGTATTACAAAATTATGTTGACTGGCTAATCTTTACATATATTGTGTATTTTTTTTAAAGCAAAAAGCTTAAATCTCTTAGCTCCTATATAAATCAAACTATATTGCTGCAAGTACCTAGTGTAAACTTCATAGTGACATTTTTCAAAAACCCGACGGAAACCACTAACTGAAATGGTAAGAGTTCGCCAGTACATAAAAAAAGGTTAAGTAAGGGATTTAAAAAGTAACAAATTTCTTTTAAGAACTTCTGTAAGCAGCATTCTGAATGAAAATTTCTATTACATACTTTAATAAGCGTAAAATTTGTCAAGGAATTATTGATTGAATGAGCTGGGCACGTCAAAAAAAATACAGTAATAATAAAATAACTGACCAAATAACTTTTCATGCTGTATGACAATAGTGGCTTCCACTTTAGCTCTTGAGCAGCCTATAGCCCATTTTGTCACTGTGATAATTTTTGTGCAAGCAGCATTTCCTAAATGTTGCTGTTAACTTTACCAGACTATAAAAATTAAAAGATAATCCTACTGTAATTAGGTTATTGTTTTTCTTTAAAAGATGGTTTAAAAAGGTGGAATTTATCTTCAAACACAATATTAATTACAAAAAGAACAGAACACCTTCCAAGTTAACCACAAAAAGTAAAGTCTTCTGATGTTATGATATAGGCTATGGGATTTGATAAAGGTAAAGTGTTAGTGCTATCACCATTAACAGTTTGAACATGGAACAAATGAAAGACTAGTAACTCTGTGTCATCTGCAAGCAGTAAAGCAAATGAGAAAATTGAGAATATGCTTGTCATATGAAGCAAAACACAGACCCACCACATCCAGTAAACGTAGGGTTCATTAAAATAATAAAACTATAGCTTTGTACAATAAGGGAACAAATAATGGACTCAAAGGAAGAGAAGTTCACAGCCTGAATTTGTTGGTTTCAGAACTGTATTTAATTTCCACAACATAAAAATTACAGGCAGATTGGTTTAGTAGACTACGTATAATGCTGCCATCAGAAATTGTTTCTTGAACTGCTTGATGCTTGATCTGCACTGCCGTTAGTTGTAACAGAAGTGTCCCCTCACGGTGAACTAGAAGACGCACCAGGATGGGTGCCTGCAACACATTGTCCATTTGCTTAGAATATGGAACAAAATTTTTACTTAGACATGATGTTTTAAAATGTGTTCTACAACAGCCATATTGCCATACTGTATACAAGTGGGAAAAATTCTTTGTCACAAAATTTATTTCTACTACTGACTGCACTGACCAATGGGTCATC
>PNEQ01125564.1:0-13826 GCA_003012365.1 Medauroidea extradentata | reverse complement strand
CGAATGCCGTCAGAATCCCGAGTTTCCTTCTTTGGTGTTCTTTTCGGATGAGGCAACATTCAATGAGGATGGAATATTTAACTCCAAAAATAATATCTGTTGGGCCGTCGAAAATCCCCATGAGAGCTACGAACGTGGCCGGCAAGAAAAATTCAAGGTCAACGTATGGGCAGGCATTGTAGGGGACTATCTGATAGGATCATATATTATACCAGAAAGACTAAATGCTAATAATTATCTGATCTTTCTGAGAGATGTGTTACCGGAGCTTTTGGAAGAGGTTCCCACCCAAGTTCGGCGAAACATGTGGCCGCAACATGACGGTGCGCTGGCACATAGCGCCAGACGGGTACGGAACTACCTCAATGATACCTACCCTGGACGATGGATAGGACGTTTTGGACCGTTTCCTTGGCCAGCACGATCCCCTGACCTTACTCCCCTTGATTTTTTCTTTTGGGGCGCCATGAAGAATTTGATTTACAAGACGCCTGTTCAAGATGAACAAGATCTTGTCGCACGGATTGCCGCCGCCGCTCTCGAAATCCGAGATAATGCAGGTATTTTTGGCCGCGTACGAGAGGCGATGTTGCAGCGTGTCAGTGCGTGTATTGCAGCTGGCGGCGCCAACTTTGAGCAATCCTTGTAAATCGTGATAGCGCGGCGAAAGTTGTCATTATTTTGTTGATATTGTAAACAATGAAGTGTTTGTCGAAATTCTGCATCATTTGACACGTTAACTTACAAGCAATTCCTTGTTAGGAAAGTGACTATTGTCTTAATGAGTTATTGCGCCCATTATGTACATTATTAGGACTGATTAATTAAAAAAGATGTACTTTGTACCGGTTCGGTGATTCCTTGTCTAAAATATCATAACAATGTCCCCGTAAGCTTCATGATAGAGAACAATTAATACAAACTTGTCCGCAAAAGTGCACACCGAGCCAACAGCTCGTCTTTGCTAACAACTTTATCGAACATGCATAAAACAAATACAAACTAATGGGGCTGTAAACAAAAAATGTATAACACAGCTAAAACAAAATAAAATAAATTATGCAGCAAATGGTTACAAAGAAACAACAGTTGAAGTAAGTTAAAATTGCAAAAAGTAATGTTGACAACAAATTGTCGACACTGGGACACGAACCTCGGACCGCAAGTTTACAAGGTTCTGACGCAGACACTGAGCCACAGAGACAGGTTGGATCGAAGGAACTCCTTTGAATACTCGTTCGTACGCGACTGATGCGGACACACCGGATGTGACATCATGGAAACTTGAAGGCGAATTTTCGGGCCTTTCCCGTCCGTTTGGACCCTACATGTCCTATGTCGAATCACTTGTCTCGGAGTCCCCAGTGTCACTGCGGGGAGCTTTAAACAGTTAGCATCCTCACCCTGTGTGTGTGTATGTATATATATATATATATATATATATATATATATATATATATATATATATATATATATATATCGTTGTTAATCTAGAGCAGGGTGACTGAAAATCTGGAATTATCAGGGAATTTTCTTGCCGTGCTCATTTTTTAGCCTCCATGAAAGTCGCAGGATGGAAAATAATGGCGTTTTGAAAGCGTTGTTATCTTTAACTTTATTGGGAAATGCGATAAGTTAACTCAATTCCCGAAAAGATTTTTATGCTTGTTAAAAATCGGAAATTTGTCAGGTATATCGGTAAATTTCTATTGTTGCAATATGTGACCGTCATGTAATCGTAAATACATTTCATTATGTTTTCTTTTACTTTTTGTGGCCGAATTTTAAAAACGAATTCTAATAACGTAAACTTATTCCTGAAGCATAGATCGCAGTAATATCACGACTCGTTCAGTAGATATGGCTGAATAATCGAAAACACATTATTTCGCGTCTAGTCGAATTTTGAAAAATCCAAAAATTACTTAGTATGAATATTATCAGGTTCACGACGATGGTTATGTATGGACGATTCTTGGAAAACATATTTTAGGATATCCCTTTTCAGTTCCGTAGGGGCTGAATTAAAAAATAATCCCTCAGTGTTTACTTATGGTTTGAAGGGAAAGAACCCGTAAAATGTCTCGTGTAGGCTGTTGTTGGATATGCCAGTAAACCCAGTTATATATACAGGATGTCCGTGAATAACGTTTAAACGCTGTTCAAGATGCGCAGACGTCTATAATGATGTATAGTACATAGGGTCGCAGAGTCTGAGAAGTAATTATTTTAATTGTCTACGCATCTCCTAATGTGGTGAAGCGCGTAGAACGTTATTCAGAGACATCCTGAAGAACATATCATAAAATGATAGGATCACCACAGAATGTATCATAGAGGCGACTTATTTGCTAGAATACCAGATGACTGTTGTGTGACTTGCGCCTACCTGCGCGTCAGAGACTAAAAAATGACGAAGACATAAGGGCGAACTTGAAACACGCTTCAAATGCCGCGTCGCCTCAACGAGCCAAGCTCTAAAATAGTGTGCAAGGTTCCCACCGAACGGTTTTTACTATAGGACACTAAGCGGTGACCATATAATTTTATTTGTGGAACGTCTGTAGCAAAGTTCAGTTCACATCGCGATCTGAGTTTCGTATGCATCCGGTTAGTACACTTTGAATTACGTCTGTCTGAAATGGTCGTTTTTAACCATGTTGGAGGGCTTAGAAACAATGATTTTAATGAGCATAGTGTCGAAATGAGGTTCCGGCCTTGTCTGAAGTGTTTATTCTTGTCATACGTTGGCACAATGGACACACGTGGAATTGTTTAGTAGAAAAAACCTGTTTACGAACACACTGCAGCGCATTTGAAGCCTGGGGTAGGCGGCCGTCTTAACCTGCAGTAGTATAGGCTGTTCCGGATAAAGTGAGCACTCAAAAAAGCCCTGCTGAAGTTCTATTTTCAGCAAATTCGTATCTTGCTGCGTGTAACGGTCCGCAACGGGGAATGTGTAACCTCTCTGTACACTTCAATTCATTGCGCGTGTAATATAAATTGTGCAGTCGATAGGAACCTATATAGTTTGATAGAAAAAAGTGTATTAATTATATGAAACTAGCAGTGCGCTTGCGGCTTTGCTCGCGTGTGTTACTCATAGCAGATAAGGTTTGCTTTAGTTGAAAAACCTCTTTGTACACCAGATTGGTAGGTTCAGTCATCCGGTGTTAAAATGACCAAGCTGCTAGTTGAGCTAACTCTGCAGCAGGGTAAGTAGCTGTAGCTGTCCACGCGAAAAGCAGTCTTAAGTTTGCCCCAGCCATTAACGGCGACTCTGCCTGAGCCTTATTTATAGTCCCAGCAATGTTGACACTGTAAGGTAGTTAACAGACTTTTTAATGTAAGAAGGTAATAGAATGAAAAACGTAGTTTACGTGGTATGAATACTGATTTTCCCCGAGAACAACCATTGGTCATGGTGCCCTCAATAAGGTATTTGTTTTTCAAAACCTTCACTTGAAGTAGTGATGGGCAGATTCGATAATTTATCTAATATATTATGTTTCCAATTTACGTTTAAATAATTGATTAATCAAATGATTTCCGAGTACTCACTTCTCACAATGCGAACGGTAAACTTGGAAGTTAAGTGCCATTAGGAGGTTTTGGCGGATAAGGTTCCGCAGAAATATAAATGTTTTTGGTGCTCCAATCTTAAGGTTAGTGAGATGGTATTTGTGGGCTGATGCTGTCGAGGAACTTCATTACCTAGATAGTGGAATGCATAATCTATCTTAACAACTTTTGAACTTCATCCAAATTGCACTAATTTCACCTTCCTTGCAGTTTTTGTGTGTCAGACCTGCACATTTGCACAGCCATTGAAGGGATTTGAGCTCGAAACCTCCCGAACAATAGGTCGGAGCTACAAACAACAGCGTCACATAACGTCGAAATTATTAATGAAAACTAATTTTGAAAATTAAAGATTAATGGATTTTGCTAGGCTCACGGAGGTTGTACAACACGTCTCGGTAGAACAACAGAATAACTAATGCTTATTTTTTCTGTGGTAGTACTACAGAATGAGAACTCCTGTATAATGTATTTATTGCTGGTCGTACTTGCTTTTCGGATCATTTGCCTTGAAAGTTTACAAACTAAGTTTTCTTCGTAATTAAGTTATCTTATGAAATGAAAAACGTGCATTTTTTTTTTTTTTTTTTTTTTTTAAGGTACTTACGTATCATTCTGACGCAAACAACGCCTCAATATCTCTAAGTACTGGTTAGATAAATTTTATCGGCTGATGGAAAACTAATTTTATGCCTGTTCACCCCTTCAGGTGTCGAATTTCGATAAATCTTAGTTTCATATCTTAAGAATGCGTGGTAGATAAACAAACGCTGAAAACATCAATTGCTTCCTACACTTTTTTTTTAAGCCAATATGGATAAAATACTCAATGACAATCCTAGATAATTGTATTTGCCAACTTTGAGTAAATATTTGTCCAGAATTACTAATTCGTTACGCGTGATCTCTTGCGCCGCAGTTAAATGCACGAGGTTCCGGCATCAGAGATTGTGCCTCAGAAGTTCGTAACACTGGAAACAACTTTGCTTAAAACGTTGAACTTTGCTTAAAACGTTGGCTGAACTATTGTCTAGGATTGCTATTGTTTAATTTTCGCAAATTGGCTTCAAGAAACCTACAATTATAGAATAATACTTTTAGCGTTGAATTATGTACCACGCCCTCTTAAATATTTGTGTAGTTATGTGAAGTTAAATTCACGACCCCAGCCCGTTCAGTCGAAGAAAAAGAGATCATTCGTTTATAAAAAAAAAAATACGTATCACACCTGTACAGTACTGAGAATTGGAATTTTTAAAATTCTTAAAACCTTTTTGCGGAAAATTAAACTGAATATCTCGACCGGTTCGATATATATCGAGGAGTTATCTAAAACACATTCCAGGTCTTTTCACCTCTTAAAGCGACCGAATTTCGAAAAACCCTTGAATCACATTTTATAGTACTTTACTGCGCTCTCTTGGACTTGAAAAAAATAGGACAATATCCCTCTGGGTTCAATATACAGTGTGGGGCAACATAACTTCCTTTTTTAACACGGCAATAAAACCCATTATACGAATAAGAAAGTTTCCATTTTAATTTGCATAATGTACTTACATATCTAAAGTTTCGTTTTACATAGTTTTTTAAATCAAATCAGCTAGGTGAAGCTCAACATTGTCTGTACACTGAGTAAGCCAATTTCTGGCGTTTCTCATGACACTTACCTGCAGCGTAGCAGTGGGTATGCTGGCAATGTCTGTCCGGATGTTGGTCTTCAGGACGTGTATGGTCCTTGGACGACTGACGTAAACACGGGATTTCAAATAACCCCATAAAACATCACATGGAGCCAACTCATGGGAGCAGGCTAACTACTCCAAATCACCTCTTATTGAGATGAGGAGCTCCGGGGAGTGTTCCCTTAAAGCAACCATCGATGCCCTTGAAGTGTGGGCCGTTGTTCCGTCTTGTTGCAATCAAATGTCTCCTATAAGTCCAATTCATCGAGCCGTCCGAAAAATACGCCTCGGCGGCAAACGCACGCTCCTCGCTGTTCCAACGCATGGTGGCGACTTATCGCGGCGTGGAACAAAACTTTACACCCACACCTCTCGAATGAAATCATTCCCGCCCCGCTACGACATATACAGCCTGAATGGCGCACATTTAAAAAAAGGAAGTTACGTTGCCCCATCCTGTATATCGACGATTAATTGAAAACATATCCCATCACTTTTGACCCCTTTTCACCTCCTTATAGCCTATGGGGAATTTCGAAAATCCGTGAAATTACTTTTCAGGTATTTGAGTAAGCATCAATCTGAAAGAAAAATCACGTCAGTATATAAAAAATCAATGGGGTCGATAAAGATTATGAATCGAAAACACTATTTGACCTTTTTTTACCTCTTTGGGGCCGAATTCGGTAAATAGTTTTAATAGTATTTTGGATATTTACATAAGCAGCCATCTAAAGCAAAGAGCACTTAGATGTCTCTATTGGTTCGATATATGGAGGATAATCGAAAACACATGTCACGTATTTTTACCTTCTTTATTAAAGAATTTCGAATCGTCATAATGGTATGTCTTGGTTATTTGTACACATAGCCAATTGAAGCAAAAATCACGACGATAGCCAAGTGTGTTCCAGCTATCCGTTCATAAAAAACCTCATTTTCCCCCTATTTACTACTGGGGGCCGAAATTAAAAAAAATCCTTAACTTACGTGTTGGGTATTTACGTAAGCATCATTTTGAACTGAAAATCAACTCTTTATCCCTGCGGATTCAATAGTTAATCGGAAACACGTTTAAGGTCTTTTCACCCCCCTTAAATGTTGAATTTCGAAGAATCCTGAAATTGGCTGATATGCGTTTTAATGTGTGTCTCATAGCAGTAAAAAATCACGATGATAGGCCGTCGGGGTCGAGTTCTATCGACGTTTCTTCGAAAAAATATTGACCCCTTTTCACCCCTTAAATGTTTAATTTCAAAAAATCCTTTCTTAGTGCTCGCCTACGACCTCAGGAGAAACCACACAAAAATCACGATTCTAGGTCGAGCTATTTTGGCTGCAGTTTGATGATATGCCAGTCATTCAGTCAGTCACTGTTCTCTTTTATACATAGATATATATATATATATATATAAATATGTCGATTTCAGTTGATTTTATTTCGGTATTGTTTGTATTGAAATTGTAAAATATAGGGAACTGTATTAGGTAATTCTTTGCCAACTTTACAAGAAGAAAGGTTACTATTGTTAATCTTAAATTATATGCTGTAACGGCTAGTGATTTTATTCGAAGGTTAAATTTTTTTAGTGCTCACACTATTCTGGATGACTTATATTTGTTTAACAGAAGTATTGTTCAGAGATTTGGAAACTTCTGCACGCCAAGTGGTATGGAAAGGTACGATGTCCAGCGGACGACATGGAAAACTCATTCGTCAATAAATTCTTAACTATACTCATCAAAATTCGATGAGATTTTTTTTTTCGAGTAGATATTTTATCAGCGGACGTTTATTTATATAGCAGTATGCGATATTATGACCTACTTTCGAGTAAAAATTTAAAAACAGTTTTTAGAAAAATATGGCCTTGAAACCACTAAATATACTATCATTTTTATAATTTTTAATATGATAATATCTATGCCTCTATAGTAATTGGATTTTAAAAATACTCGCGTTTTGATTTGAAAATAGTTTTACTATTCGTAGACCTCTCGCGCAGAAATTTTCGGGGAATGTAAAATTACTTTCAAATCAAAACGCGGTTGTTAAAGAGGCCTAATATTATAATCTTAAGAATGATAAAAATTGCAGTTTTCCGTTTTTGTAGAATTTGTATCCTCAGGCCTTATTTTTCTAGAAACAGTTCTTAATTTTTTTACTCGAAAGTAAAGCATACTACCGCATAGTGCTATATAAATAAACGTCCGCTGATTAAATACATATTCGGCAAATGAGTATTTCATGTCGTCCGCTCGACATCGTACCTTTCCATACCCGAGAAGTCCTCGACTGGCGCATGGACGGCGTTGCAGCATGTCACGCGCATACATTTTCACGCGAAACCGCTTAACTTATTCATATTATGTTTACCTACGAAAAGAACACACACTTGAAACCATGCTTCTATTTTTTAAAAAATGCAGAACGCTTATTAGAAACATATTTGGGCCTCTCAAAATAGTTAAAAACGGTTTTTTTTTTTTTTTTTTTAAGACTGTTGTCAACTCCGAAAATATTACCTGAATTCGTAAAGTGCAAAACGAGAGGCATGCATTGGTCTTTACTTCATACTATTCAAAAATAAAATATTGGGGCCACCGCTTAAAGTCCCATAGTAAAAAGACTACAACGGAAACCTTGCACGCTAGTTTGTCGCACTGCGAATAGAGGCGATATGCTTCTCGTCAAGCGTGGGACACTGGCTCTTATCGCTACGCTGTTTCCAATGCGTCAAAGGTGCAAATTTGACACCGCGAAGGACTCCTCTTAAGAGGGTGTGGTACATAATTCAACTCTAAAAGCATTAATCTATAACTGTAGGTTTCTTCAAGCCAATTTACGAAAATTAAACAATAGCAATCCTACACAATAGTTTTAGCCAAAGATTTAAACAGAATTGTTATTAGTGTAACGAACTTCTGAGGCACAATCTCTGACGCCGGTACCTCGTGCATTTAACTGCGGCGCAAGAGATCACGGGTAACAAATTAGTAATTCTGGATAAATATTTACTCATAAAGTTGGCGAACACCATTATCTAGGACTGTCATTGAGTATTTTATCCATATTGGCTTCGAAAAAGGCGTAGAAATTAGTTGATGTTTTCAGCGTTTATTTATCTACCAGTCACTCTTTAAGATGGCTGCCCTAGTGAACATTTGCGAGTTCAAAGCCTAGAATTATGGAAATGTCAAGGACGATACAGCGCGCTTATCCTGGCATTTAGGCGCAATTTTATACTTTTATAGTAGGTAGCCTAAATCAATCAATAGTGATCCCGAAAATAATTACAAAAAAAATCATGTGAATTTTGGACGTGTCAGTCTACACGAATATTTCCGAGAATCTTTGTCTAAGTCGTTTTCTTGCAACTTGCTCCCTATAACATGCCCGGACTTGGTGTAAGTAGCCCCTGCACTACCGCGCAAGAGTTTCGCCGACGCCAATTCCTCATGAGCCCCAGGAGGCCGTGTTGTCGAGAGACTGGGCTTCTATAACTCGCAGGGCGTTTGTAAACTCAAATGCGCCCGGACAGATTACTAGTAATAATTGGCACCAATGGCGGGGCGCGTGTAACAGTTTCAGCTGCGTCTCCGGAGGGGGTTGTTGCAATAATTAAATATATTACTGGCTTGTGTAATCGGCGGGGGAGTGAAGCTCCCCTCCAGTTAAGACTCTAGGGATGTAGGCTGGTGTTTTATGTACATCAAGTGGCTAGCTAACTCGTACAGAAGTTGTGCGTGATTCCTCATGGGTGCTCTGCACCGAAAAATTCGTAATTTTATAATCGTGCTCAACACTGTCCATTTCTTACACATTAAATTAATAGTAATTTCTCACAAATAACATATTTTTCGGTTCCAAGGTTTTCGTACAAGCGTATGTCAAAGAAACGACTTTACTATTTTTGATACTTATCGAAAGTAAAAACTATTTAATCGATATGAATGAAGTAATTTAGAGTGAAAGTAAATGTATTGAGCTGTAGAATGAGACCTTTGTTATTTCGTCTAAAAATTATTTGTGTGTATTTTTAAAAAATAATTTTACAAGAAATATCGTTTGAATAGTTTTTACTTTGGTTAAGTAGCGACAAATAGTGAAATCGCTACCTTGTCATGCTTGTAAGAAAACCATGGAACCGAAAAATATTTAACTTATGGGGAATTACTATTGTTGTAATGTGTAAGAGTTGGATGATGTTCAGGGCAATTATAAAATTACTGATTTTTTTGGTGCAGAGTGCTCTAACGTATTGAGAGTTGCCCGCGTAGTACGTGGGATAGGATGCCTATACTCCAGGCTGAATCGATGGCGCGCTAAGGATCTAAGAGAGAGGGGGTGCACCTAGGGCGGGGAAGTCATGTATGTCGTGACCCAGAATATCAGGGTCGTTGACCTCCGGATCCTGGGGCCCAATTTCTGAAACTGTCGAAATGATTTCGCTAGAGGAATGATGACATTCCGGTATTGGAATCAAGAGAATTTATTTTTGAACCTCGGTGGCGGAATTACTATCGGAATTTGCACCCGAAGTATCGAAATAAATTCGCCTGCCGAGTAGGTGGCGGAATGTTAATTCCGATAGAGATGTTGGTCTTGTTAGTGGTTCGTGGTTGTTGACAAATATTCGGTCCAAAATATATTAGCCAGCAGATTGAAAAGATTTAAATAAAGCTTACTTGTTTACCTTCTGAAGCAGTACAATCATGGAGGGGACTACAAATTGGAGCAGACTACATCACAGGAACTAACTGCCCTCGCTGTGCCGTCCTAACATGGTGGAAAGGTAGTAGGCCTACCACAATAAAGCAAACATCTACCTGTAAACTTGCAAAACACTGTCGTAAAAACTGCAATCCGGGATGTTGTATGTGCGGTGGTGTATGCCATTCACAATGGAAGTGATTACGTTGATTGCCAAATATATGGGCAGGTTTTATTTTGCAGTTATTTGCTCTTTTACATTTTGTTACGTATACTTGCTAAAGGTTTGTTTTGTTCAGTGTTTTCTAAGGTTGCTAGATATCTCTTAGAAAAGGCTAGTCCACTAGTATTCTAATAAGAAATATAGTTGTAGATTTTGTGATAGATACGCTAAATTATTATTTCCATTTAATTAAGTTGCTTAATCAAGATAAATACACAATTTCTTTCAATGCAAATGTATAGCAGATATAATTACAACATTCGCCATATTCCCGCCATTGCGAGTTACCGACGAAATTAAGCAGTTGATAAGTTCGTTTACTTGACTCCAGACGTGGGTTCACAGTGTTAGAAATTATGTTACTATGTTGCAAATATCGTTTTACTCTGTGCCATTTATCGGAACCTTGTTTCTGTATTTCTTATTATCTCCAAATACGATTCCACTTATGTTTCAGTTGTCTTCTGTACAGACGAATTTTCATATTCGTCGAAAAAAAATGCCATTGGCTAAACATTACAGTGAAAATCCAACTGTGAATTAATTTTGCACACGCGTCTAGTCGTGCATGCATAGTTTCTACCGTTATATTCTGTGCTTATGTTTTTTGGTTTATTGTGAACCAACCTTTAAGCTTTGAATACCAAACAGTAATTTGGTACCGACTATTTTTCGGTTACAACTTTTTTCGTAGGTAACGGCAAACTCAGAATAAGCCCCGTTGTGCGAGCAAGGACAGAAATTTACATGTTCAATTATGTTAGGTGCGTTTTAGTCATTTTTCAAGATATCGCTCTCTGACGAAAGCCATTACCGAGCGAGGCGACGCAACGGCAACTCGTTGGACTCTCTCTCAATTGGGAGGACCGGGGTTCGAATCCCGGCTCCGGGCATCCTGATTTCGGTTTTCCGTGGTTTTCCGAAATCGCTCCACTCGAACGCTGGGCTGGTTCCTTAGCATAGGACATGACTGACTCCTAGTTTCTGTAAATTCGTCACTGTGCGTGTAACCGTCTCTCGTGACCTCGCTGTCGACAAGACGTCAATCATAATAATAATAATAATAATAATAATAATAATAATAATAATAATAATAATAATACATTGCATTAGGAAGAGAAAATATTGTCCAACGAATCAACATTAGGAACAAAATTACGAGTATGCGTTTTCGAGTTTATTTATTTTTGTACATGAAAATGCTTATAAGCTCACAGTTTTCAGGGGTTTGAATGAAAAAAAATATGCCTAAAGATCCTGTAGCATTATGGGTCGCACCAAAGTCAGTGGCGTCATAAGTTAGTTCGTTCAACATGTAACTGAGCCTACGTAATACATTTTAAAATATGTTTTGTTTATTTCTATTTTACATTTTTATTCTACTTTATGATGTAAATCTCTCTACGCAATTTGAAAAACACAGTACAGTGTTTTAAAAATAAACGTCTGATCCCCTCGGTACGATATATTTAATAATGAAATTCTCAGTATTCAGGTGTAAGCATCCATGTTAAGGCCCTTCCATTAAATTGTTACTACCGTAAGAATTGTACCTGTTGTATTGTTGTTATCTTATTGGCAGTCCAAAATATTATAGTACTAGCAGTGCCCCGCGGCTTTGCTCGCGAGTATGCGAGTATTATTCATAACTGATTATATTCACTTCAATTGAAAAACCTCTTTGTACACCAGATTGGTACTTCAGTCATCAAGTGTTAGAATGTCCAAGCGGCTAGTTGAACTAATTCTGCAGCAGGATAAGTAGCTATAGCTGTCCATGCGAAAAGCAGTCTTAAGTTTGCCCCTGCCACTAACAGCAACTTCGCCTGGGCCTTATTTATAGCGCAAAGTTGACGTTGTGGGGTAGCTATAGAATCTTAAATGTAAGATGTTAATCGAATGAATAACGTCTGATTTACACTGTGCACGACCTTTGGTGACGGTGCTTTCAACTACATATTTTCAAAACATTCACTTGAAGTTTAATGCCATTAGAAAGATTTGGTGGGAAAAGGTTTCGCGGAAACGTATTTGATTGGTGCCCCAGCCTTGAGATTAGTGAGATGATATGTGAGCTGATGTTGTCGAATAACATAAGTGGAAAGTGAACTGCATAATCCATTTTACCCCTTTTAAACGACTACAAGTTAATTGCACTAATTCGATCTGCCTTGCAGTTTTTGTGTCAGAACTGAACGTTTGCACGCAGCTTTTAAAGGAATTCGAGCCCAGAACCTCCCGGAATGTAGACTGGAGCTACAAACAACTGCTTCACGTAACGTCAAAGTAATTCATGAAAACAAATTTAATTAAAATAATAAAATGTTCATGTCCTGGGCTCCTAAAGGTTGTACACACCACGTCTCGATAGGTTACTGTAGAGTGAAACGTCTGTATAATTTATTTCTCGCTGGTCGCACTTGCTATGCCGATCGTCTGCCTTGACTGTTTACAAACTTAGTTTTATTCTTAATAATCAAGTTATCTAATAAAGTAAAATCACATACATAATTTTTTTTAAATACTTGCGTAAGCATCACTCTGATGCGAACAATACCTCAATATCTCTACTGATTAAATAGCTATCATGGGCTGATAGAAAACAAATTTTGTTCTTTTTATCTCATTTGGGTGACGAATTTCGGAATATTTTAATTTCACATATTATACATTTGTTTAAGTATCCAATTGAAGTGCGATTCACGACGGTAGTCCGTTCAGTCGAATCAAAATCGATCATTCATATAAAAAAAAAAAACATGTGTGACTCCCGCACAATACTGAGAGTTCGAATTTCGAAAAACCCTTTAATCACATTTTAGACTACTTTACTGGTGTAGCTTGGATTTGAAAAACACAATAGCCCGCTGGGTTCAATATGTATCGACGGTTAGTTGAAAACACATTTCATCACTTTTCATCCCTTTCACCTCCTTAGGTGGAGAATTTCGAAAATTCGTGAAATTAAAAATCACGTCGATATATAAATATTAGAGTAGAGTGGGGTAAAAGTGCGCGGCGGGTAAAAGTACGCAGTGCAGTTATATTTGGTCTCATGAATATGAGGGTGGCAAACCTGAGTTGGTGGTAAAGGTGTCATGGCGGAGCATCGTTACATTTGAGAACGGCTGGCACGGACGAACGGCAGCAAAACCATGAGGTAAGGATTAAATTTCATGCTATTGATGTAATATTTAGACTTCTTGCAACGTGTTTATCAAGAAAAGATTAAGTGTTAGAAAATAATGCACTAGGCGGTTTGATATAGTGGTTTTTCCCGTGTGTTGTGATATGTTACATAGATGACATTACACACGACAGATAGCAGCACTAACTGGAAATGGAAGATCAGTACTGCGGGGCAAAAGTACGCATGTGCATTGGGGTAAAAGTTCGCATTGCGAACTTTTGCCCCGCATACATTTTTTTCGTTTACAGTCCACGTAAATAACTCGTGTAGTGTTATAATTTAAATATAATTTAAATCTAACATGAACACATTGTTTGCATATGTATGTATATTATGTTCTACTCCTGATATAATAAATTGTTCTTATTGCTGCAGGAATTATCAGAGGAAAACGAAGCGAAAGCTGTGTACACCAGAGATGTTGGCTATAGC